>JBAHVQ010128526.1:0-24458 GCA_036872915.1 Nanipora kamurai | reverse complement strand
AGAAAAATTCGAGTACAAAAACATAACGAAGTTGGCCTTCTGGTTGATTGAATATGCTGTAACCTAACCGGCTAACGCTAACCCCAATGCAAGTCCTAACGAAAATCCTAACGAAAACCCTAACGAAAACCCTAACCGTAACCGTAAACCAAAATTAGGGTTACTTATCCTCTGAGCGCCTAACTCTGACTCTAACGTTAATCCTACCGTTAACCCAAGCACTATGAATAAAATTTTGCGGAAGATTGACACATAGAAAATGCCGTTTAACCCTTTAACGTACAGTCTCCGATATATCGGGCACCGAGAACAAATAAACGAGAGAACAAAACAAAAGCAAAGGGAGAACAAAGAACAAAAAAAAAAATTCGTGTGTTAAAGGGCCAAAATCAAACACCTTTCCGGTTTCGGTGGATGTTATGTAGTAATTTCGTTCTGTGTCTTCTGAACAAAGTAGGTGCCAACGTTTAAGACATGTTGCTGTCAGTTTTGGCCGTTTTCCAAGCTTTCAGGTATTTACACGCCATTTAACTCTGCCTGCTCAGCATTCTGAATTTTTCTCTGTATTTGTCATCACTGTTAAATTTTTGTTGTTTTGTCCATTTGACTGTCGACTTTCTTCCGCTGTTAGAGACCGAGAACGGTTAGATGCAAACTCATGCTTTTGATTTTCTCCTAAAATCTTCATGATAAAATTGGAGCTCTCTTGCTTTTTCTAAAGAAAGTCAAACAACGTTAATTTTTCCTTTTTAATTCAGGATAACAACCATCTTCGCATCGTATTTTCACTGCTGACTGGCAAACAAATAAGCGCAGCTTGTCAGGTTGCCCAAGCAAATGGTGACTCCAGACTGTCTTTGTTGCTAGCCCAAGCGTCGGGAAACAGATGTGTCAGACAGTGGTTATTGAAACAGTTGGATGATTGGCTTGAACATAAGGTGCGTGATTAACTGATCGATCACAGGCCAGTCTCGTCGTTATACGTTAATGTGAACGTTCTATGACATGCAGAACTCGTTAGATTAAAATGTTTTGACGACCTTACGGGTGGACGACACACGTATGAACTCTCACAAGTTCTAAACGATTTTCAGCTCCATTATCACCATGGATGGGCAAAATTGACGAACGAACATTGACGTTCTTCATTGTTCTGACAACGTTGTTCTGTATTCACAGAATAAAATATTTTAGACGACCTGCGAACGTTCGTCAAGCTCGTAACCTCAGAAAAACGATTTCTGAGCCCTAGAAGGGGAATCGAATCCCGCAACCTTCTGATGATCATTATTATCATATCGTGACTTCCGCTTAGGCAGTACATATGACGAACCTGCACCTTAGCTCACCATCTGAGTCTTGGTAGCTCAATGGTTAGAGCGTCTTACCGGTCATCAGAAGATTGCGGGATCGATTCCTGTCTAGGGCTCAGAAATCGTTTTTCTGAGGTTACGAACTTGAACGTTCGTTGCTCCCACATGAACCAGATTAGTGTTCACCATTTAGTCATAAAATATTTTGTTACAAAACTCAATGAAGCCTGCGGTCATTTAAGATGATTATCACAATATTTACAAGGCAGTGACGGTTGTTTTGTGAGCGTTCATTATTTATGGCCGCGGCTGGTACCGAAGAGAAATGGGTTGCGTTAGCCAAAATTTTGGAAGTAAAAGGTTGGGTAAATTTTTTTCTTTGTTGCACATTTAATGCTGGGTTACATTTTTAACTCCAAAACAAAGGAGTATAAAATAGTCAGTGTTATACGCTGGTATTTTATCAAAAATATGAAACACAGATTTTAGTTGTTTTATTTATAAGTGTTTTTGCAGACAGCGGTTACACCTATGGGTTGGGGTGAATATAATTTTAAACCTTTTTTCGAGGTTGAGTAATTGAAAAAATTATTGTCTCCCATTTCTCTTCGGCACCGACCCTGGCCATTATAAATGAACTCCCCCTTAGGGTTGTTGGAACAAGGAAAAATGTTCGTGGAACAACCGTGTTCACTGTTGTTAATATGGTTGTTCGACCTTGTGGACAATGTGTTACAGCATGGATGGTTGATCATTGCCTTCACAACATCTTTATCATGGCTGAATGGCTTTATTGGCTGTATTGCTCACGAAGTGCGGCACTACATTGTTCACGAAGTACTCTCCAAATTTAGAAGATTGAAAATTTCGTTTATCAGAGTCTTTGTTTATCTAAATCATTCAGTTTTTTTGACCGGAAAGACAGTTTTCATTCTAAAATCCATCGAAAATTAAAGCCTTTTAGATTAATCTTTTTAATTTTCAATGATAAAAGATTGATTACCAATTTTTAATGTTTGGCCCCTCTTACCAAACCAAGAAAGAGTGGAATTACAGACATATAGATTGAAAGTTCAATTGATAAAATTAAGAGAGTACAGCGCAATATTGTTTACGGTGGACAAGTTTATACTTGTAGTTAATTTAAAGGATTTGTTTTAATTCTTAGGTTGACAAGTTTATTACCAAAGATAGATTAAAAATCTACGCATTGCTAGCGGGCGAATTGGCCTGGAGTGGTATCAAGGTGTGTGAGGATTTGGACTGGAAGAGAGCCTTTTCCCTCCACTTGTGGTACCACCGACCCTCCAGCGTCCTAATATCTGACGCACTCACTTCTTACCAGAATTCCTTCAAAGGTAGAACAGGTGCAGGTGTATGTGCGGCTGAACCACGTCCGTCTTACCTTGCCAGCGGAGAAGAGCTCGACGCCGAGGCGGAATCTGAGGAGCGTGAAGAAAATAGATCGAAGGCTTGCAGAGACACTTGTTACCATTTGATCAAATTATTTTGTAAACGAACTCACAGACTTGAGAGTACTCTAGCGCCGGCATCTTACACTCGCCATCAGCTTGACGTAAGCCTCAGGTAGGTTTTATTCTCAGTTGTAGTCAAAGGAGTTAGAACGAGGGTTTGGGAGACGGCAGTATTTGTACTATATTACGTTGATGATATTAGATTCCCTTTATTCTATCTTATTGGCCATATGAAATTTTTGATGAAACTAAATGCAAAACACATATTTGTACATGCGGGATTTTAGTGCTATTGGTGAAAGCATGTCAGCCTTCATCAAACTCCTCAGAAAAATTTCTGAGCCCCAGTCGGGCATCAAACCCGCACCCTTCTGATGCCCGGTGAGAAGGCTGAGGGTTCTCATCGTCATCAAAAGGTTGCGAAGACATCTGGGCTCAGGAATCGCTTTTCTGAGGACACGAGCAGGGCGAAAGTTTGCATGTTGTCTACGAAATGTTGTCTCTGTAATATTTTAAGAATTACCGTTTTCATCTCTGCTATAACCAGGATAATTATTGGAAGTATTATTAGGATACTTTGCCAATCGATAATTTGAAAAAAATATACGGAGAAACATAGTCCGAAAATAAATATCTTGTAAATAATTACTCAAGATGTGAGCTCATAAACAAGACAAGAGTAGAGTGACGGTATTTCGTCTCTATTTCAAAGCCGTCGTAACTACGCACAGTATATACGATCCTTTCCACTATTTAAAGATCATATATATTGTGTGTTATAAGACGATCTGACGAAGGCTTTGGAATAAAGTCTAAATATTATCATCTTTTGTCTTGTTGATGAGCTTATTTCTTTGGTTTTGGAAAAGTTATTTATTTTTGGATTATGTTTTCTCTTATAATATTTGTTAATATTTAACAATTATGCAAAGCCAAGTTTTCTAAAAGCAGTAAACCATAGAGGGCGAAGCCCGAATAGGAAGAGGAAGAACAATTGATGTCTATGCTTGAGATCAAAACTCACAATTATCGGTGCGACTCGCCTTCTTTCCCCATTCTTCCCAAATGTTCCCATCGTACTCTGGTAATGCTCGGCGTATCCAGCACTTGTCGCCATTTTGTGAATATTCCTTTGGAGTAATCATATTCTTGGACGTAAGCTCAAAGCATAACCATACTTATCGCTTAACGTACGCTATTTTCATTGTTTCAGCTGGCATCTTCACCAGATTCTGCAATCCGTTGGGTACACACATTTATCAGAGTACCACGCGAACTTTTTGAATACCAGCTACGCTGCCCAACTGGAAGCAGTGGGTTTGTGGCAGTGGTCGATATTCGTCTTGCTTCATATTCAAGATCCCGTCAGGTAATTATAATTCTAGCTACTTTTCAAATCTTGTGGTCATATTCACAGGATCCTTTATGGAAAAAAAAGAGAAAATCTTTATACGCTTAAATCCACATGTGGAACAAGTTAAATCCACCACTGTGATGCAAGTTCAAAAATGCAACTGAGGTTTTTCACCAAATGTCGGTTGAAGGTAGTTTGGGAGTATGAAGACTCGTTGCTCACCTTCATTGATACCGTTATAACTCTCAACACCGAATGAATAGTTCGTCGAGAACTAGAGTGTCCTCGTTCATTTACGAACGTCGTTTTAAAGAGTCCAGATGACGCAATAAACGAGTACAAATATCTTGTGACATCCTTTTTAAAAGCGGCATTTATTTTTTTGAGCGGACAAGCATATAGAGAATTTGAATCCGTACTGATATGTCTGCCTGCTTTACTCGGGTCAAATATTAGCCTCGGCTTACGGAGAAATCCCTTAAAATAATAATCTAACGAATCACTAAGACCTCGCCACCAAAGCTTTAGCTGGGCTTTTAGGTGAGATTTTCGAAAATTGTTTTGTCCAGGAAGGTGTAGGTTAACTTTAAGGATGAATGTTTTGAAGCAATGCATAAGACAAATTTAACGTTGGCGCCATGCGCTTTTTTAATGTGACTCGTTTTTTTTTCTGAAGGCGGGAGCAAGTGGTCCGAAATGTTCTTGTTCGATATTGTCTATTAGATGACGACGCTGATTATTCCCAAAGAGAAGAGTTTTTAATTGAAGAACTTAACGTACCTGTAAATTGGGTACACGAAGCCAAGGTAAGAAACTTTAACTAGGTGGATACTCTGTTACAAAATGTTTCCATTTGGTATATTGGAATTGTCTCAAGTTTCGTAGTTATGAGATCTTGGCATGATCCTGCTTCTACGTGGTGCGTCATCGATCCGTCAATGCTCCTTTTTTTACCATTAACATGTAACCCAGAGCTTCTGGTCTGATAGAAAGAACTGAGGGCCCGATTGTATAAAACTTCCACTTAATTGTCCATCTTAAGGTGGCTCCCTGCAGTTTCTTTGTTTACAGGATGCAATAAGTACGCTCTCCATTTATGGGCATTTCTACCTTTTAAATAGTTGTAAGTTCGGTGAAAAGTGTGTCTAACTGTAGAAGAAGCATGATAAACATGAGATATTTGCCGAATTGTGCAATTTTCGTTTAAGATGGGAATAATATCGTTGCAGCGTCGGTATATTTTCACGATTATCACATGTAAAACTCATTATTTTCGGATTTCGTTGGTGAATTTTTCTGAAAATTGGTACGAGGTTAGATATTCTACTAAAGAACAAAATGTCAAAATATCAGGTTAGGTTGTCAAGGTAGATTTTTTGCAATAGACTTAGAGGATTTTAAACAATTCTGTCTTATAAAAAATTTTGAAAATTAGCTATGTTATTGAGCTTACTGTGCTTGCTTTAATTACCAAGTTTAAAAGAAATTCACCGAAGCAAACGTCCAAAATTTCCCATTTGTAGTGACGCGGTCTGTGCTGTCATGATAGAATAACGATTCGACGAGATCACAATCTACGCATGCGTGTTCAGCCATATTTAGTTACCAATCTCCTATTAAAAATTACCGTAGGGAACCTCCTTAAGAGGACACTTTTTGCAACCGGGCCCTGGAGTCTAATTTTCAAAATTTTCAGGGGAAGCTTAACTCCAATTTTTCTTTCAGTAGCACACGCCTTTATTGTCCAACAAGGACAAAATATGTTATTGCCATTTGATACGCTGAAGGGCTCTATTTATCCAATTAAAGGGCACATGAATCGTAAATTACGTTTATCTTATTGTACATTACGTTTGTCTTATTTGAAAGAACTCTTAAAGTGAAGGGGGACATCGATTTACTGTTCTTCCATATTTCACCTCGTTCTTGAGATACATGTATTTAGATTTATGTAATATTCAAATTAGGTGACCTATGGCGTCATATTGTTTCCGCAATACTTCAAAATCGTTTATATCTTTGAGATTATTCAACGAAATCACTTGGAACTTTGCATGTTGGCATGGCTCATTGACTTAAACATTAAAGACAAGTTACAAATGATTTCGTGTAATATTCTTCAAGATATGAACGATTTTAAAGTATTGTGTGAACAATAAGACATCGTAAAATGTTACTTGAATATCACGTAAATCTAAATATCACGAGAACTGAGTGAAATATGGAAGAACGGTAAATTAAAGTTCCACATTATTTTAAGAGTTCTTTTAAATAAGACAAACTTAATTTACTAGTCATGTGCTCTTTAAGGGAACCGCTTTGAAATTAAGTGTACGTAACATTCCACATTATTTTGCCGCTAAGGTGATTCGAACGAGGATGGAAAATCGTCCGAGGGAGGAGGCTTATCATCTACTCAAGTCTGGTCATTTTAATCTGAGTCATCAAGTCATCTTAAAGCGCTTGGCCTCTTTGGCAATTATTAATGGTAAATGCTGAAAATTGAAATCTACAAATCGTTAAATACCGCGCTATTGCTATATTATTTTTTTAATCGGGGTAAATTTAAAATATTGTTTAGAAGAGTACGATTCATTGAAAGAGTTGCTTGTCGAAATCGCTCCAAGAGAAAATTCGTCGCTGGTTAACAGCTGGAATACCGGTGGTGAAGTTTACCTCGATTACATAAAGCTTTGCGAAAAGTTTAACGACATCAAAGTAAGTGTAAAATATTCAAGCCAAGTAAAAATATTCAAGAGTAATCTCTCTATATTAAAAAATTATTACAAGATTCACGCGAAACGTTAATTATCTCATTAGCTCCAAATTTTTATATGCTGGCTGTATTAGCTTAGTTTCCTGGCCTCTCAAATTATATGCGCTTTCATTAAAAGTCCGAGATAAAAGTAGGACCTGTTGTAATATTTGTAGCCCCTGGGCGGTTGGGGGGACACCCCGGTTATTCGTTGAGTTGTTGACTTGCACGAGACACAGAGAACTTGTTCTAGTACGTGTAGTTGTGACTTGGTAATTCTAAATAAAACGTATCGTGTAACAGGACCATTGTTGTTAAGTCATTTATAAGCAATTGTCGATGTTTACATCTTCTATGTTCCAGTGAGCACATCCCAGCCATTTGTAGATCCTTATCATAATCTGCATCTTTATTAACTCCCAGTAATGCTCTTAGTACATAATAGTTCGTAGATTCCAGCTTATAGACGTTTCCCAAGATAAGAAATAATCAACATGAAAGCGAGGCCGTGGTAAGTACACTGCTCTCCCCACATTTGTTTAGGAATGAAGATGGCCTTTAACTTCAGAACTATGAATCACGGAAATACATCATGAACGTGTTGTTAGAAATTATCTATACTTTCATTTCATATATATTTTATGTTTCTGCGTTATGTGTAACTTTTTAAAATGAACAAAATGTTCGAACCATTTCATTCGAAAATGATAATAATGTAAACTTGGCTTTTCTCAAGACACGGGCGCGGTAGAATTTCAGACTTTTCTTTTTAAACACTTAACGCACCACGTTGAGCAATATATCAAACTCAAGCTATTGGAAACAGTTACTTGGGGTAGAAATTTTAGATTTTTAGCTAGATGGAAAGTATATTAAAAATAAGAAAACACCTGCAAGAAAGATAAATTATATGTCAAATGAAAGCTTAGATAATTTCTGACAACGTGCCTACATGATATACTTCAGCAATTCATAGTTGTGTAGGTATAGGCCATCTTCTTTCCTAAACAAATATGGCCTGGACCAGTGTACTTACCACAGCCTCGCTTTCGCAATGATTATTTGATTGCTGTTCTGAATTGCTGTCTTGCTCAGTATTTACTTTTTTCTTTAATTTTCGCCGTATAGAATGGATTTCTGGTACCAAGTGTTTATCAACTTGAAAAGATGCAAAGCAAAGTATCTTCCCTTTGTCATCGAATCGGCCAACTTCCCAGTGAGACAGCTAGCGACAAGTTAGTAAAGTTCGTTGACTTTTCGAATACTTTGTTAAGGCTTTCGTTTGAAGACTTTATTTTCTGGTTCATAGGCTTTGTCAGTCCGATATGGGAACTATGTGTGCAAACTTTCTGAAGATTATCGCGAAAGAATTGGTCAGTAAATCGGTTTTAAATATAATATAGACGGACCGAAAAAAAGAGAGAGAGAGAGACAGGCAGGCAGGCAGGCAGACAGACAGACATAGAAAGAGGCAAAGACAGACAGAGGGACTGAAGGAAATTTGCGGAAATGTGGAATAAATCATTTCTTTTATTGGAAGTGAGACTCGATCAGGTAGATCTCGATAAAGCGCTTCCGTCGTGGGAAATAATCACGCTCATTTTCTTTCGTTCTTGCCAGCTTATTAGTGTAGGTCATTACATCATAGGGAGTGCAGTTAAGGACTTACAACACGAGTGACATTTGAAAATTGTACCAAAATTCGGCACAATCTTGGAATGTCACGAGTTGGGCAAACCTTAATTGTCCGAGCAAAAATCATGTGATTACTTGTTTATTATTTACATGGCAAAAGTAAGGTTTTGACCAGCTTAACTTGCCGAAAAGACGGTTGTTTTCATCTGGGTGTTTGTGTACATATGGCTACAATTGATGTTTTAAATGGTCTCTTGAGGTCCATTCATTCGAATGGACCTCAGGAGACCATTTACGAATACGTCCAGGGACGACTAACATAAACTAAAAATTGATTTTGTGGAGTAAAAATACAAGTACTTATTGAACTTATCCTCATTCACGCTCTTAAAAACATCTTGTGTCATTTTCAAAAACCCGAAAGTTTTCCTTTGTCTTATAGTCGACATGTATCAATGGAAATTTCCCTTGTTAACATCTGATAAGTCGTCAGAAAAGTAATTAAAAACTATTTCTTCGCATAATGGGCCGACATGTAGACCTTTGTTGTTATGGATGCGGTGATGTTTTCATTAATAGGCCAAATCATTTATGTGCTAAAACTTTATTCTCTCAAGATGATTCCCTACTGCTATGGAAGATACGTTGTTTTTGTTTGAGCCCACGAATATCATCGCTGGCCGGAACATTACAGATACTTAAATTACACTTTTCAAATCAATGAAATAATTACACTCCTCTCGACAAATCAGAACCCAGTAATTTATTCAATCTAACAAATAATTTAACCTGTAAGCGTGGGATTTTCTGTGGTCTGTAGCTCGTTTCTACAAGCTATACGCAATTGTCCATAACGTATACGAAATTTTTATACTGTACATGTTGTTCTCTCTCAGGTCCTGCAGTCAGAGTCTTCGTCCGAACGTACCACACGCTCAAGTGTACTGGCGCCACACATTCAGAAACTACCTCTTCCAGAAGATTGTTGCCTCAGTGAGTTACGTGAGCTCACGAGCAATTATGTTGACGAACTAGCCGCACTATAACGACGTAACCGAAGTAGCGGGCACCTTTCTCTCAGTTCGTATGAAATAGTCAAAAAAAGTATGAAGAAAACGACTTATGTGTAAATAGATTTTTCGAATATCTGAAATATACCTAATTTTAAGTAGCAGTTAATCGCCGTTGTTTTGTAAAAGCTAGGCTTACTCTTTACATATACTGTGTATGAGTTTGAGAGTTGCATTCAGTAAATCAATAAAGATTGCATAACCCGATCAAGTAAGGATTGAACTGCAAGTATTAATCTTTATGCATTTCCTGTAAATTACGTTTTTGATACAGCTGCTAATTCTGTTATTTCTGTCCCTGCAAGATCTGTGATTTAGTGTCGCTGCAAATCCAGGTCATGTGTTGCGGCTTAATATTCTTCTGGATATTTTATTGAATGTTTTTTGTGCCATGAATACCAGGGAAACTTTACGCTTGAGACATGCGCCTTTACCCGTGGAAACTTATAAACTTCACATCATTTCCATGGCACCCATTCACAAATTGAACTTATTTGCCGTGACCCGTTCAGTGTGAGTGAGTTTTCATAAGCCTGTTTCTCGTTCAACTCTGACTTGTACTGGGTACAATTAAAGTATGAACAATTGTATGGCAGTGAGCTCCATATATGGAGAGAATTTCCCACCTTCGGGTGAAGCCAAACATGACGGACATGGAGGTGGGTTTTGAACATCAGTTTCAGTCCTCTACGCGGTTTTGCACGTCAGTTTTAGTCTCCTACGCGACATTCCACTGTTTGCTCTTTACCTCCAGTTGAAATACAGACAAAAAATCACTTCAGAAGTCAAATGAATATTTCAATTTGAAATATCGCGCAAGACCGAGCAGGGGACTGAAACTAACGTACAAAACCCACCTCCATGTCCGCCATGTTTGGCTTCACTTTTTCTTTGGCCGATAGACTGGAGTTCTCCCTCCATATATAGAGCTCATTGTTGCATGATTGCTCACCCCTGCTGGTGGAAAACTGGGAAGGCTGCGCTATTAATGCTAAATATGCCAATAATTACTATGCAATGCAGATTGTATAAAAAGAGACTACCCTATTAAAAACTATTCTAATTATTCTTTACAAATAAATTATTTCCAAAAGGTAATTTGTCAAGAATATTAATGAAGCACTAATAAGGTAGATTTTTTTTTTTTTGTTGTTGTTTTGGCACACAGAGTAATAATAACGTTCTGCTAATAATTATTAATGAATTCGTATTTGCTTAGGAAATTTACTTGCCAGAATTTTAGCATCATTCTCAATGCTTTTACTTACTAAAAGTAAATGATGACATGCTGTCAAAAGCAAAAGTAGTACTGACATAATGTGCAAAAGCCAACACAAGTGGCCATGCACTAGAAGTGTAGTAATCTAAATTTTAAAACCTTTCTAAAGATACTCTCAGACTTCCTAGGGGCAACATGCTACGCCTCCACGTCACAATGTACTTTTCTGTATTGTAACACAGTAAAAAAGAAATTGAGCACCACAGAAACCCTGGAAAGACTGGGCTCTGAACAACGGTGATTGTTTGAAGATTTACAACGACCAATCATAGCTCGAGCTCGTTACCTTGAACCCTGCCTTTCCGGGGGTTTGTAGAGGGTCAATTCGAAAGCAACATTGAAAAAGTATTATTTTTAATTGATATCTAGTTTTTTTCCGGTGGATCCACGATCAGGAAATAATTTTTTAAACATTTATGAGTTAGGAAGAGGGGAAAGGGATCGGGGGATTCCCCTGGTGTATCAACCGTCGGTTACTCTGGTCATATTGTTCCAAAATATTGTTTTCCTCCTAATCTCCACAGAAATCAGGTTACCCTCAGGGTTATCAAAATAATTTTGAATCTTACCAAGACGTCGACATATCCGTGAAAGCTTATTCGCAAAGCAAAAAAGTAGAACTCAGGAAAATCTGGTAACAGCCGGTTGTCACCTTATCCGGACCCGTTCAACGTACGATCGTCCATTCCCTAAACACATTTAATTTGCCAAAAATAGTAACTCCTCTTTATTGCCTATTTAATATTGAAATTGACACCGGCATGGGCGATTTAACACGGCTTCCTGTTGTTAGCATTATGAATGACTAATTATTATTCAAATGCCTTGATCGGTCAGTTGTGATTGGTTTAAAAAAATTTGGCGCCATGCAAATTTACCGTCGGCAAATCAGTTGCAGAGTCAGTCAGGGTCTTTGATTTCCCAAGAGAAGGTTGTAGTGCACTGCCTCTGTAATTTTACCATAAATTTCTAACCAATCTTTTGCTGCTGCTATTCCAATGTCTTTTGAAACCACCAGCAAGATGTTTGTCATTAAACGAAGTAAGTAAGAAATTCTACCTACATCAGTACAGAATTTGAAGTACACCACAAGATTTCCTCGATTCAACACATTCGAACCTTCCCCGCCAAATTCTTCATTTATTCTCTAGATGGGCGAAAGGAAAAAGTTATGTTTGACAAGATCACATCCAGAATTTCCAAACTGTGTTACGGACTGAAGGAGGACTACGTTGATCCAGTAAGCAAAATCTTTCGGTGATCATGGTTATAGTATTGAGGTGTACTCTTGGCGCGAAAATTATATAAGCCTACACAAAGCTCAAATTTGCGGTAAATCTTCCCACTTCTTCTAATGTTTAAGCCACATGAACTTAGTAGATTTCCCTGAGGTTAAGTTATCGCTGCCAAGGGGCTTATTAGCTCTGTGGTGCCGTTCCTTCATCAGGTTGTTTGGCGCCATAATTCGCTTGTGGTTCGTTAATTTGGGGAGGGTATAATATTGTGAAAGAGCCTGCATCCTGATGATGGGAACTAAATCTTATGAAGGTTGTACTTGAGTATCACACTGTAGTGATTATGCATAGCAGAAAATATTTCTAGGAGTATACACCCAAGTCAATATCACAACTGAGGTTCCATTTTGGAATCAATTCAATGTATGTATGTATGTATGTATGTATGTATGTGTGTACACATGTATGTTTGTGGTATATCATCAAAAACAGTAACTCTAAAGAAAGAACTTTTCTGGGCACTGCCCATTTGGCAGTCAGGCTTGCAAATTTCTTTAGCCTGTATGTTGCCACACTCATTGAGGACCAGAAAATTACACTGATTGGGTCAAAATACAAATTGACATGCAAACCTATCCAGCAAGATATTACAGGAACAAATTTAGTTAAATCTGATGGTCATTTTGGCATGAAGACACTGTCTAAGTAGTGCTTTCCCTAGTGGATGGTGGAATTCATTAAAATGTACACCCCATGTTCAAAAGGGACAGTTGAACATAATTTCAAGGTGTATGTTTTAGTTTAGCTAAAGACTGGTTCCCCTCACAAACTCTGTAAATCTGGCTGGTGTCTGTCTGTTTTCCCATAAGTCAGAGCATGTTAACAAAATCAAACAAAACTTGATCGTGCTTTAGTTTTCAAGATTGTGCAGTGAAATGGTGCAAAATTGCATACAAGGTGATTCCATAAAGGGGATGACTCCACTTTCTCAATTTAATTTCCAATAAGGGATGGTGTATATAAATTTAAAAGTTTACAGCAAGACCTGCACTTAGGTTAAGAGTTGTAAATAATGATCGAGCCACCTAAACTAGCCACTGTAGAAATCAGTAACCATACACCTCCAACCTATGGACTTATTTTCCCAGACCAGTTTACATGGAGTTGGCATCAACAGAATATTATAATTTGCGGTGGGAACTACACTGATTGTGTTGGCACTTTATAATTTATTGTATTTTAGCTTCCTAGATAAAATTTTATATAACTTATGAGGGATTTCTGGTGATTACTGTAAAGGGTTACCCCCTATGGTAGACTTAGGAATCTTTTTCTGGCAAATTTCAGGTGATTCTGTTTGCTGGAGGAAATCTTGATACGAGGTTAATGGTTTACAGGCTACCCTCCCCTCTTGGCAGTCCTGAATACAACTTATAATACAAGAATTAAACTTCCATGGACTTGTCTGTTTACAAGGACCAAACTTACCTTCTTGATGGAATGGCTTTTTTTTTCTTGTTTTCAGGACATACAATAGTGGAAGAACTTTTTTGCCTGATTAATTTGGTTATTTTTTTATATTTAAATTGTAATTGCTGTGCTTTTAGATTGATATTACCATGAAAGTAGTTTCTGGTGTCTACAGTGGAGTGACTACATCTGAACTTGATACTTTGGCTGCAGAGACTGCTGCATCTATGACCACCAAGCACCCTGACTATGCTACCCTGGCCGCAAGAATTGCTGTGTCCAATTTGCACAAAGAAACCACAAAAACCTTTTCTGGTACTTTTTTGTTACAGTTTTCACACATATTTCTAAATGTATGCTCTTCTTTATGCTCAGTACCAACCTCTGTGGTGGGTAGGGCATGATCATGATCAACAAAAGCTGTTGAGAATGTGTACACACTACACATTTTTTGGTACCCAAATTACTGTGCCCAGACTTTCAGAAGTGAGAACCAGTAGCAATTAGTATTACCATGCTTTCTAGGCAATTACCTATACTCACCAAATTTGGCACCCAAACCAAGTTTTGCCAACAGATTACATACACTGGAAGATCACCTGTACCCAAACCTCATCCCCAGGGCCTACTCTCATTGTTTATACATGAAAATCTTCCCAAAAGGTAAATACATTTCAACTTCCAGCTACTGACTGAGCAAGGCACTTGTTTTTTACATCCAAAGATGCAGTTAAAAGAGTCACTCTCACAGGTTCTTTATGATTTTTACTTGATTTTTTTAAAAGAACGTTTTCAAAATCTTCATCTTTCTTATTGATGTGGAACAAGTCCAGACTATTGATTCACTTGCAAGTTGTTAAATGTTGTTGATATTGCCATTTTATTCAAAAGTATGCAAAAGTGTTTCTGTAAAAAACTATACAAATGAACAGAGATTGGTGATGTTTTGAGAACAGTATGACCAAATCAGATCAATTAATCCAACACAATACAGGAAAACAAGAGCCCCTTTTTTGAGAGCTCTATTAAATTACTATTACTGCACAATACCACCATAAATGTTGTGATAACATAATGGCAAATTTACTTAATGCTGAACACAAAGTTGGTTCATGTGGGAGCTTGGTAAATATCCGATGACAAGGGGATGTTTGTCAAGCTCATTATCTCAGAAAAACAATTTCTGAGCCCTTGATGTGGATCAAACCTGCAACCTTCCGATAACTGGTTAGATGCTCTAACCATTGAGTTACCATGACTCAGATGTTGAGCTAGGGTACAGGTTCATCATATGTACTGCCTATACAGAAGTCATGATATGCTGATAATAATGGAAATACTTAATGCTGAACACAAAGTTTGTTCATGTGGGAGCTTGGTAAATATCATATATCAGATGACTAGAGGACGTTCATCAAGCTTGTTATTGCAGAAAAATGATTTCTGAGACCTAGACTGGAATCAAACACACAACCTTCTGATGACCAGTGAGATACTCTAACCATGGAGCTACCATGACTCAGATGGTGAGCTAGGGTGCAGGTTCACATAATGGCAAATTTACAAGATCACTTGTGCAAATTGCTTTTATATGTTTTTTAAAATAAACAGCATCACAATTACCCAAAGAAGCTCCAAAAAGAGAAAAATCAACAGATTTTTTATTTTCACGTGGTAACCCCTGTCAGCTGTATATTAATTGCTCTCCTATAAGGTTCAGTAATTCAGGGTGCTAGCCAGGATCCAAAATCCATGTAGAGTATTATTTGCATAAGCCAAGGTCACCATTTATTATGTTCACTTTACAATAAGGCAATGTTCATTGGAGCCTACAGTGACAAACATTACAAAGTGAATAAGTGTCAGTTCTGTCAAACAGCTTTCAAATAAAAGGGATTTCATTGGTAAAAGCAGAAACATGCTCTGGCACACTTAGGATTATCATGAGCTCACAGAAAGTGACAGATGATCAAGCAACTATTTTCAGTACTTTTGCCATTTTGGCTATTTTTGCTGGAAAGAATGTGTTTTCAGGGTAAGATTTGAAACAACAGGGTGGAAGGTAAAACCAAAAGGCAGAATGCCTTGTCATTTCAGCCTAATGAGAACCCTGTAATTGCTATCCCTGATGGGACCAGTGTTAGTACACATACAGGTGGTTGCCAAAAAAAAGGAGCCCCTGTGTGAAAGAGGGTTTTTCTAATTTCAAAAATATGAAGGTTTTAAAAAATCTGAAGCTCCTTTGCCTTAGAATATTGAGAAGTGGAGGATGGTATCAGTGTGAAAAAGCTCTCGCACAATTGTTGTGCATGATTTAAATAGTTAGGCGAAACTTTTGTCAGTTTCCTTTTAATCGTTGTGGAAGATGGTGTCTAAGAAGCAACAACGTGAAGAAAAGGCCAAGAAGAAGTTTGCAAGGAATCAACAGATTTTGGGCTCCCTAGTTTGAGTGCTCGGAAAGTGGCAGAAGAATATGAACTCGGTTATTCATGGGTAAAAAAGCTTTGCAAGCGTTTGAAGGAAGGGGAGATACTGAGATAGCGGGCAGAGAAACTCTCGCTCTGGAAGACCGCGAAAGACAGCAGTTCGAGAAGATCGTTTTTTAATCAGAGAATCTGTGAGAGTTCGTAATCCCTCCGGTCTGCCCAAGCGCGGCTGATCTCTCAGAGTCACTAAAACAGCGCATATCTACGGAAATATCACGTCGGACAGTACAGCGTGCCGGTATGAATGCAATTTTAAGAAATGCCCCAAAACCAAAAAATCCTATGTAAGCAGTGTAAATCGAAGTAAGCGTGTAACTATGCGAAGCGTTATCGTGCCTGGACAGTGGACGAATGGAAAAAGGTGGTGTGCTTTGATGAATCACCATTTGTCTTACGCTGTCAAAATCGTAGTTATGTCTGGCGTCGTCCTACCGAAAAGTTCTCATCTCGATCTCTGCAAGGAAATTTAAAGCACCAGAAAAAAATTATGGTATGGTATGGGGATGTTTCTCTTGGCAAGGAGTTGGAACTCTTCATCAGACAAAAGGAACCTTAACCAAAGAACAATATTGTCAAACTTTGATTCGTCAACTGCGACCTTCATTCCGACGACTTCATGGGGATAGCTTCATCTTTCAGCACGACAATGATCTAAAACACACATTACATGTCGTGAAAAATTATCTTAGGAACCAAAGCATTGAAGTTCTTTCCCTTAGACTCAATCTTCAAGACTTAAACCCAATTGAAAATCTGTGGGCCGAGATTAATAGGAAACTGGGGAAACGTACGTGCCAAAGTGAGGAACAATTGTTCGACAGTTTAAAGCAGGAATGGGTGAATCTCAGCAATGATTACGTTAAAAAACTCGTAGAAAGCATGCCAAATCGCTGCGGAAAAGTTTTTAGAAGTCGTGGATATCCTATTGACTATTAAATGTCGCGTGTTTGAGGGCAATCCTAAAAACGTTTAATAACGTTTGAATGTTTGTACCATCTCTTTCTAATCAAAAAGAATTATGACACTTTGTCGTTTTCGTTTTGTGAAGGACGGGCTCTTTTTTTTTTTTTGGCAACCCCCTGTAAAAACTGGAATACCAGTTTAAAAAATCCCGCAATGTTTGCTAGAGCCAACTGGACAACACTCCTCCCACATATGACCAAGATAACTTTAAATAGACAATTCCACAGAGCCAGAATTAAACCCTAGTCCAAGAAGAAAATTAGGACATACACGTACCCTAAAAGTTATAAGGTTGGTAGACTGCCGAATTTATGAAAGAATTCTAAAGTTTCGAGCTTTGACCCTTCGCCAAAGAGTGAAACGAGTTCAGAATTCTTTATCATAAATTCGGCAGTCTACCAACCTTTTAACTTTTTGTGCTGTTTTATACTGCCTACGCAGCATCCCATTTTTATACATTACCCTACCTCTGTGTCACCGGCTCCCTGGTAAGTATTCTTTATGATGTTGAATTGCAAGACAAACCAAACATTCAAGGAATTTTTAGAAGCCCATTGTGGGTCATTACGAAGATAATTGTATAACTTATTTAATTGATGTTGTGTTTCCATCTAGATGTGATGGCAGCATTATATGCACATGTGAACCCCAAGAATAGAAAACATTCTCCTTTGATTTCAAAACAGACTTACGACATTATAGTGAAGAATGCAGATGTAAGTGGCCATTACTTGTATTGAACTTTATCCTGACAATATTATTAATGCTCGACACCCATAAAATTTATATGTACACAAAATACACGCTTGCATCTAAAAAGTAAACTTTTTGTTGATCATTCAGCAAATTTAAGAGTAAAATGGTAGCAAAAGGATATGTGGTGCTATCAAGGGTAAGTCTCAATGCTTGTTCACTTATTGTTATTTATTTCACAGTGGACTGTTTTGAAAAACCAGTATATACCAGGGTCTTAGCCCAGCCAGCCGTCCAGCCGTCTTTTGGACAGCCTTCTTCGATTTTGAACTGCCACTTGAAAAAGACGATTTTGGATGGCTAGTTGTTATATTGACACCCTTTGGACGACTAGTAAAAATCTAAAAGGGTTCCTTTCATTACTCCAGTACACTAGATGGCTTCAATTAGCGAAATAATCATCGTAGACCTACACAGACCCTAACAGACCTACACAATAGGGCTGTTTGTATGAGACAACACTCGTGTAGATTAGTCATATTTTAAGTGTAGTGCTACTCTGGTTTTGTGGCCAGCAAAAGGTACATGCAAGTTGCTTAAAAACTTTTCTAACTAAAAACAGAGTCACCGGATATTTCCCCTAGATTTAGGGGTCACGAAGTATCTCCCTGATAATTGAAACTAAAACAGGGTCACTGGGTATCTCCCTTGAAAGAAGGGTCACCAGATATCTCCCCAAGATTACTGCTAAAATAGAGTCACCGGGTATCTCCCCTGACATAAGAAATTACCGGATATATCCCCAGAAATATATCCGGTGATTCCTTACTTCAGGGGAGATACCCGGTGACTCTATCTTAGCAGTAATCTTGGGGAGATACCTGGTGACCCTTATTTTCAAGGCAATTTCACCATTAGTTATTTCACCTAGACTTGATTTTTGTTGCAATAAATAAAGTGTATCTGGCTACATTCTAGACTTCGCATTTTGCTGCGTGGATTGCTCGTAATGTCCACTGGTTTGTTACGTGATTTCTAAAAAGAAAATATCTGGAACTTAAACTTTATAAAATGATACTGTTCAGTTACTATGCTTTGTTATTTCTGGCATTTACATTCTTTTTTTCCTTGCAATAAAATTATTTAAACCTATCATAAACTATACGCTGTTTGGTAAAATGAAAAATTTTCCTCTCTTTTTTGAACGCCTATTCGCTTAAAGGGGGTGATTCATTACACTTCTATCACGCTGTGTGGCCTGATGATTTTTTCCCGTTATTTAGGTATTGAATTCAGCCATTATTTATGATAGGGACTTCAATTACTCTTACTTTGGATTCAAGGTAAGCTTGCATGGATTTCTGTATACAGTACATGTACTTCAAAAAATTTGTGACTTCTCTGGATATTCCGTTGTATATTATCCGCATATAAATTTGCATAAACTTGCCCAACATCTTGTGACAAAACGCATCGTTGTCTTGGAGTCATCGATCCACTTTCTGCTTCCGTTAAGCATCATATGAGTAATTTAGGCCAGACGATTTTTATTTGTCGGATTACTCATCTGTCTTTCAGAGAGGGAGAGCAAAAAAAAAAACATACAAACCAAAAAACAAGCTTTGTACTGATACTCGTCTAAAAAGAAATCAGAATTATATTGCTCGAGCGCTTTAGGGGTTACGTTGCGTAGAAACTCGTGGCAATGTGTGTCGAAGATTATACTGTCTGCTGGTCTAACACTTGCCCGACTTTGGCAGTTTTTGAGTGTATGTTGGACTTCGGAAATTGCAGTTTGCGCGCCAAATTAGACTTAGAACCACTTAGCAATTTTGGTTGGGAAAAAACGTCACTTCAATTTATAGTAGGCAGAAAGAATCCCGGCTCACCTGAACTGTTGACCAGGAAAAAAAATTTTTTCAGGTTTTTGCAAATTTAACCCTTTACCTGGCAGGTTTTCTGGAGGTCTCCCCTTGACAAGTAAAATCGTCTGGCGTTAGCCAGAGTAAAATTAATATGTTGCCATTTTGCAACACTGCCGGGTAAAGGGTTAAAGAAGACGAATCCGTAATCCAACAAATAAAAAAATGTCTGGCCTAACCCAAATATATAATGGTTGGTGTTTTATCGGACATGTTGGCATGAAGACACGTGCTAATTTTTTCAATCTATTTTGCAGACTTTAGAAAGATCATACTTGTTAAAATTAAACGGAAAAGTAGCCGAAAGACCTCAGCACATGTTGATGAGAGTATCGGTCGGTATTCATGGAGAAGATACCGAAGCTGCGATCGCAACATACAACCTGATGTCGGAAAGGTGGTTTACGCATGCGTCTCCCACGCTATTCAATGCTGGTACCAACAGACCGCAACTGTCAAGTTGTTTTCTTCTGTCTATGAAGGATGATAGCATAGATGGCATCTATGAAACTCTGACGAGGTGTGCTCTCATTTCAAAAAGTGCTGGTGGAATTGGATTGAGCGTTCACTGTATCAGGGCTTTTGGAAGTTACATTGCTGGGGTATGCCAAAGATCTGTTTTCTTTATGAAAATTAAATTATGGCAATTTGCAGGCAGATTGAGGACTTGAGATGAAGAGGTTCGAGTTATACTGGAGCTCAACCATTTTTAACTTTTTCCCGGTAGCACCAGACTTTTATTATTCTACTCTGGCTAACGCCAGATTATTTTACTCTGGATAACGCCAGGCGATTTTACTCGTCAAAGGGAGCGACACTGCCGGGAAAGGGTTGGGCCAACAGCATCAATAAAGCGTCTGAATCAAGGAAGTATTTTATCGTTGTCGCTTATCGTATGTGGCTATGCTTCATGAAAATTTTATAGCTAGGGCAACCTAACGTCAACCAGGGCAATCTGGAAAACTCAGAATTAAGCTAGCTCCCTTAGGTAATTTTGAACAAGGGGCTGGTCACTAAATATGACGTACATGTAGCATGTAAACGATAGTGATATTGTCGTATCGTTATTCTGTTACGACAGCTCCGTCCGCATCAGTACAAAGGTTATATTTTTGGATGTTTTCTTCAGTAAAGTTCATTAAAATTTGGTAAATAAAGCTAACAGATCAAGTGCAACAACTGCATGATATCTAACTTTCAACATTTTTCATAAAACAGAATTTTTTAAAGACTACAAATCCTATAGCAAAAAAATCTGTTCCGACAACCTCCTCTAATGTTTTTGTGTTATTCTTCAGTGAAAACATATCCTGATATCAATTTTCAGAAAAGTTGACCAAAGGAAGCGTAAGATAATGTGTCTTAATTGTAGCAATCATAAAAAGATGCCAACGTTTCATTGCTTTTGTTACCATATAACACCAGAAAATTGCACGATTTGATTTGTATCTCATGGTTATGACACTTCTTCTACGGTTAGATACACTCTTTACCAAACCTCCAGTTATGACAAAGATGGCAAAGCTCATGAATGAAGACCTCACTAATGGCAACTTATTGACGCCCAACGGGGACCAGTTGCGAAAAATGTAATTGTTGGGCCACCGGCTGTGAATCGAAGCCATGACCATATGTATTGTTCTGTCACAATAAAATATACTATTTATATACCACTTGATCTACTATAAATGATCAATATTCATCCAATATGCAAAATTCAATAGGTTGTCCGGTGGACAACCACAAGAATGTAATAATTTTAAACACAATAGTTATTATTTCCTATTTTGTCTTTTTATTAAACTTATCACTCAGCTAATCATTATCTCCTGATTCTACTGCATTTAGCAATATCAGTGTAAAGTAAAGAATTCAGTTCATTGAAGCAGATGTATCGTTTTCTAGACCAATGGTTTTTCCAACGGGTTAGTGCCCATGTTGAGAGTGTTCAATGCAACCGCAAGATATGTTGATCAAGGGGGAAACAAACGACCTGGAGCATTTGCTATTTACCTTGAACCGTGGCATGCAGACATCTTTCAATTCCTCGACCTTCGCAAAAATACGGGAAAAGAAGAACAGGTTGGTTGAGTGAAAATTAAACATTGAAGAACAAAATGCCCTGAAGGTAGTATCTCGGTATCCCGAAGAATTCGAGAAATACCATACGGTCTATGGATTTAACCAACAACTCGTACCAGTCGACAATTTCCAAAAATGAACAAGGGAACAAACTCCAAGAATAGAGATCTTGTTGGCCCACGATTCGAGAAAAACAAGACGAAGTTGAATATGGAAATCATATGCATTTCCGTGTTTGGATACTGCGTGGTCCAAACACGCGGCATCCCAGTTGGGGGTTGTGAGAGTTGAGAAAAGCGTGGAGAAACGCCGAGCCGCTCGGCGATGTTTCTGGCTTTTCGAAAACCGGTTGAATCTGAACGTGTAATTATTATACTCGAAAAATTTAGTTCCATTTATATACTCCATTTCATTATATTGAGCGTAACGACCCAACATTCCTTAAATTACAAAAGGCTGTTTTGGGAGTTAATACGCTAATGGAAATACTTGGCAGTTCCGCATTTTACAAACCGTGTGAACATTAAGCCATTTATACGAGAGAAAATAGCCGCGGCTAATATCCGATAAATAGGATATTAGCCGCGGAAACCGATAAAATAATTTTGGCGAGTTAAATTAGCTGGCGCTTATTTTGGTCGTGAACAACTTGACTATGGAACATTTATACAAGTGTTCGAGGCTTATTTTCTCTCGTATAAATGGCCCTATTATATTTTATAGCGTGCCAGAGACTTGTTCTTTGCCTTGTGGATTTGTGACCTTTTTATGGAACGTGTTGAAAATGATGAAGAATGGTCCCTCATGTGCCCTGACGAATGTCCTGGACTACAAGATGCTTACGGAGAAGAATTTAAAGAACTATACACACGGTACTTTGAATTTATTTGGCTTGTCAATTTATGTCAGTGGTCTCAAACTGTCCGCAGGCTTCTAGGAACTTGCGATCACTAGTGTTCATCAGGCCCTTGATATGATCTCAAAATATGATGCAATCTGGCCCGCGAGTATTTTGTAGAAATTTTACTACTGGACTTGCTGGCGAGAAACAGTGTATCTTTGTCAACTTCACTTATCGGCCGAATCAACGCTCTAAGTTTTAAGGTAGCCAATCAGATTTGAGGTATGCACTTTTTTTTTTATTTTTTCTCTCATTTTCCGAACAAAAGACAATACCCGGGGTGGTCCGCAGGTAATTTAAGTGCGGGCGCAACTTTGGGGGGGTGCACTTATGTCTTACCTGTGTGATTAGGGTTCGTGCAATTTTCAGATTAAAGTTGCCTTGGTCACATGTGAGAAAAGTGTTGTCCAGTTCGAATCTACCATGCATCACAGGTTTTCTCGTGGTACACCGGTTTCTTCATCTGGTAACACTGGACGGATGACGTTTGGTTCTTACTGGACATTTTGGGAGATCAGCTTAGGCCGCTGATAGAGTTAACCAATATAAAAAAAAAACAGTTTACCTTCTGATGACAGGTGAGACGCTCTAACCATTAAGCTACCCAGACTCAGGTGATGAGCTAAGCCAGCACATGTGACGAACCTGCAGCTCAGCTCACCATCTGAGTCTTGATAGCTCAATGGTTGGAGCGTCTCACGGGGTGTCAGAAGGTTGCGGCTTTGATTTCCGTGTAGGGCTCTGAAATAGTTTTCTCTGAGATTACGAGGTTGAGAAACATACCGTCAGTGACGTTCTTCGTTGTTTCAACAACGTTGTTCAGCGTTGATGGGCCAAGAGCGGTTGTTCGTGGTTGTTGGAACAGGGAAAAGCAACATTGATGGAGGAATCATGTTCACCATTGTCGATATGATTGTTCTGCCTTGTGAACAAGTTGTTACAGCATTTATGGTTGAACAATGCTCTAAAAATATCTTTGTTATGGCTGAACAACGTAATTGGTAACATTGTTCATTTGGGGTGCACGGTGCAGCACGACATTGCTCACGACTCTCAACAACCCTGTGCAGGGTTCGTAAGCGCCCTGGAATTCCGGGAAAGCCCTTGACCTTTTTTATGGCCCTGAAAACCCCTGGAAAAGTGAGATACAGTATCGGCACTCTGAAAATCGTTTTTGGATTTTGAAGAATTACTGTTTTGTTGAAAGATATCTCTCCAGTCCAGCCCCTTGGGGTGTCTTGAACTACCCGTGATGCATAGCGAACTGAGCAATGTAAATAAGGTCTGTTGTATAGGGATGCGCGCAGGAGCGGTATCTTTGATACATCTCGTAACTGCTTTCAGGTATGAGAAGGAAGGACGATATCGAAAGAAAATTAAAGCTCAAAAGTTATGGTTTGCTATTCTTGATTCCCAAATTGAGACTGGTACGCCTTACATGCTTTACAAGGATTCCTGTAACAGGAAAAGCAACCAAAAGGTACAGTTTTTAATTTATTCCGCAGCCACTGTTATTTTAATTAAAAACAGAGTATTATCACTGATGATGAACGTTCTGGAGAACGGTGAACGTAGGGGTGTTGGTGGCCCAGTGGTAGTCCACGTGTCTCTGAGTGGGGTTCGATTCCGGCTCAGTGCGGTTTTTTGGTTAAAGTTACACTGTTAAAAAAAATCTGTAGATTTTCCGTAAAATGTACTGGCAGCTGGGACGCCAGAGAATGTACTGTAAATTTACAGACATTAATTAAATTATACTATGTATAGTTTGTGGAACACCACGTTTTATTTTAATGCTAAGCTTTCGACCTGTTGACTCAGGACTTCA
>JBAHVQ010127336.1:8918-24497 GCA_036872915.1 Nanipora kamurai | reverse complement strand
TACTTTGTGTTACATTATAAGTTGTCATTCATGTTGGAACCAACTCTCTCTCAGTCTTCAATGAAGATATTACTTAGAATCTCATACTAAGTGAATTGATCTAAAAGATCTGAACAGACCGCTAAAGGGTTTTATTAAACAAATCAAAATATCTGGCAAATAAGGGAAGGTAAAGAAGAGCTGTATACACAGTTCTTTATCACCTCAAACCCTTCTTTGAAATAGGTAACGTTGTTATAATCATGAAGATATTACCCTAATAAGCAATCGTTATAAATCTCATCATGAAATTAGTAGACTAAAGGCCGTTATATGACTTGCGCAAAGTATTAGATCAAGACTGATAAAAAGGCGGATTTTGACGTCACAGACTGAGTAACAACCAGTCTGAACTAAGCTCACTGAGGTCATGAGGTCAAAGGTGCCATCGACCAATCCCTTCCAAAACTGGTGAGTTTAAAAGCACCTTCTAATCTCAGTCTTTAATCCCAAGACACGTTTAGTTAAGCGATTTTAGTGAGGAAACGTCACCTATTTTCTGAATACCATAATACATTTAAGACTACCATAAAATAGTGAAAGTTTTTTCCATCGGAGAACCACTCTAAGCCCGTTTACAAGATAGACTACTTCAAAGATATCAAATAACAACCGATAAGCTTTAACGCTGGAGATATATTACGTTAGAGACGATTGAATTTCAAGACATAATATGATCCTTTTCATTTACAAATAAAAATGCCTATTTCAGTCATTGAGAGGATCTCTCTCTTAGCAGGTGCTGAACACTGGTATGCAACTGGCGCACTCCGAATCTGCAGGACGCTATTTAAAGCTAATTCATTCTATTTTTGAAGATATAATTGCAAAAACAGCTGGGATAATCCCAACTGAGGAAATTAGCTTTCAGACAACTGTTAAAAAAAAAACATTCACACGAACACTTCTTCATATCTTTTACAAGTAAACGTGATAGAAACGTGCTTTTTTTACATCAGATAATTGCTATTTAACACTATAACACAGAAAAAGGCGTGAAGAAATTTAAGGGTAATCTTGTGGTGTGAAGTTGAGGAATTCTATTAAGCATGAAATCGATTTTCACTTGCGACAGTCGCATCAGAAGGAAAGGCTCGAAACAAAAAGTTCGTTCCTTTGAATGCTTCACGCTTTGCACGGGAATATTGCATCATCATCCAGAAATGGCAAGCCCGTCGATACCGGAGGGTTGTCTACTGAAATGAAAGTAGACTAAGATCCCTCAACGATTGCCGTTTTCGCAGAAACAAACAGTGTAGAAGTTCAAGAGTGCGAAAGATTGTTTTGTTAACACCAGTTAAAATCGTGACGAACAGAAACAACATCGGGTACCCTTCACGGTTGGACTACGAGAATATATATGCGATGAAATATAGCTCCCTGTTAGCCAAAACAAATAGCCATTTTAAATACAAACGAAATGCCGACAATTTCCAGCACTATCACGCACATACAACACAATTCAATATTATCATGATAAATAATGTATCTGAAAAAGAAGTTTCTAAAAATATCAAATTTCCGTGGTCATTACTGGCTATATTAGGCGATACCCTTTGTACTTAATAAAAACTAAAATCTGTATGGTAAAATAAGTCTGCAAGTGCTTTATTGATCAAAATCGGCTGAAGCGGGGTTTAATGTTCAGTAAGGGTATTTCATCTGCACACCAATTTAAAACAAAGTGGAGATAAGGAAACAAATTCCAAGATAAACTCGTGGATTACACAATCTCTGGGAACATACTTCTTTTTCAAAACTTGCCATACTGAGTACCGTTTTAAGAAAAATTCCCCACATATTTGACCGGCAGTGGTTGAGAGCAGCAATAACAATTCTTATTGCCGTGAAATGGTTTCGAAGACGAGGCATGTCAAATTTGGCTGGGCCCATGACAGTGATCAGAACAGTTAAAGATTTTAACGTAGTCGCTTGCCAAATCCAATTGGTTAATCTAAATATTATCCTAACCCTAGTCTTCAAGATCATTCCTTACCAACTCCAAGCTCAATTTTTGCCGTACTCGTGTTGACGATACTACAACGTGGGACAGCCATAACGTTGAGGATAAGAAGACTTTCAATGGTTAAATAACCTTAACTAATTAATCTCCGTTTCACGGTGAAAAATGAGTGTTTCACCAGATAGTCTCGAAGACATTCAGTTACGAACTTATTGCGGGAAAGGTATAGACAGATACAGTTCTAACATAGGATATTTCATGTAAATTGGTCTATTTTCACTCACCGGCCTTCAAATTCCCAGCTCCAACCCAAGAGAAAGGCCAGCAATCTTGTTGTTTTTGGCGCTGATGTACAGTAGCTTTTGAAAAGAAAAACGACAATAGGTTATCAGTTATATAAGTAAGCAGCAAGGAAATAGAGTGGTAATTTCTCGTCAACGTGAAGTGGATCGGAAGGAAATCCGTTCACACAATAAAGATTTAATCATTTTCTTGGTTTGCGCAGGTTCCCACAGAATTGATAACAAAGAAAGAATGAGCCAAGCCTCTTCCGGGAGAAATTGGCAGAAAGGATATTCGAATTGATTTTCCGGGCACCATCTCCACGCAGAATTTGTGGTCAAGTTCAGTGGTTCACAAAACGAATCCGGTTTGCAGATTCTCTCCAAAGAAAACAATGGTTATCCTCCAGGTTTAAACATAACAGTAAAGCTCGAAGCACGTTGACAAGTGAATCACTGGTAGACAATAACACTGTCGGCACTGGAAATCGCCAATATTTTACAATCGCGAGAGAAAAACTGAGCAGCCAGTCTTGGCATGAGATAAAATCAGGGTTACCAGTTGACAATTTAATTTTCCAAATCTGTTTAACTATTAAGCAATTAGCGTTCGACTCTCCTACGTTAGGAGAAATCTAATGAATAAAACTTCCAACAGTAACTTGTTATGTAAGCATTGAAAAAGTGCCGTTCATTTTCCAACATGATTTTCAGTCCCCATTCTAGTGATAGCATACGAGATAAACAGGCAATCCTTAACCTTCAACACAACAGCAAATAAATATAAAACACGTTACCTCAAAGGTTCGTTGGCTAAAAACGATCTTTAGGACTTTTTTCATATGAAACTATATAGCCTACAATGACGTGACGTCAACCAGCTTCCTTCGCCTCTTTCTAGGCTTTTCACTCAGTTGACCGGAACCTTTTTAACACCTAGAAGTTGATTATATCGATCTTTTATTTAGTTCTACGAGGTAAAAACAAAGTCATGGCAACAAGAAAAGGTCAGAGTGGTATCAATTTCCTATTCATGTGGCGACAGGCATGCTTACCTCTCTGCAATCATCACACTCCAATAGCGCCGTTAAACGTTTTTCGAGAAAGCGCGCTAAAACTCAAGGTTCTCTTCTATTTTCCGTGAAAATCTCTTCATAAGTGAAAACCAGAGTCAAAGTAGAGCTGAACCGTCAATAGATGCACTAGACGAGACAGCTATTCATATCGTGTCTGGATCATCTTTATTGGGCATATTTGAGCAATCAGCATGACATTCCTGGTCAATGATTGAAACATTTTAGGAGTTTGGCCAGTTTACAAGAATGATGAACAAAGGAAAAATGACTTGTTTGTTGGCACTTAATTCAACCAGCATCGCCGCACCGTAAAAATTAAAACTATGAGACATTTCGTGACAAGACTAAAAGAGAACTTCATAGTATCATTTAGATTTTCTTTACACTTGCCACGTGATCAGAGAATAACGAGTTGATGTTTAAAATTAACTCGAAGGTTTGGTTTCCTTCGTAGATCGTTGATCGCAAGAGAAACATGTCCTAACTTTTAAATTATGTTGCGCATTGTGCAAAATACTGCGAATGTTTGTGGAAATAAGATAACTCAACTGCGTCATCAACTGCGCTCTTGAATTTAAAGTTATTTAGAAAATGCGGGAAAACAGTTTGAGACGACCAACGAACGTTCGTCAAGCTCGTTATCTCAGAAAAACGATTTCTGAGCCTTAGACGGGAATCGAACCCACAACCTTCTGATGACCGTTGAGACGCTCTAACCATTGAGCTACCACGATTTTGTATATATCAGACGACCAACGATCGTTCGTGAAGCTCGTTCGTCAACGAACCTGCACCTTGCAGAAGGTTGCGGGTTCGATTCCCGTCTAGGGCTCAGAAATGGTTTTTCTGAGAGAACGAGCTTGACGAACGTCCACTAGTCGTCTTAGATTTACCAAGCTCCCATATAAACCAGATTAGCGTTCAACATTTAGTATAAAACAGTTTGAGGAAAAGGATGCGATATAATTATTTAAAAAGATTCGATTGGTTAATTCTGTTACAAAAATTTTCAAATATGAGGAGAACTTTTTTGATAATATAATACGTGGGCTCAATCTCGCGCAGTTTGTAAACAGCGTTTGGTAAACAAGGCCGATACAAGGTCATCTAATGAGCTTTTTTTAAGTGAGAGTCGCTTAATTGACGGTGACGATAATTTGATGGTTATTAATGTACTGTTTTATTGGCACAAAATAATACGTAACTCTGTGTTCAACTGCAGGAGGTAATATGAACGCTGCGTGATATGACACTCTTAATTAAAGAGTTAGAGATGCCAAGAAATAGCACAGCGATGAAAATGCACTTTGATAGACCAAAAAAGTGCATTTTTTACGCTCCAACGAAAGGGTTTTGGCAGAAATTATGCATTTTTGACGTAACAGCAAACTTAAACCTTGGGCTTTAAGTGTTATTTAGTATTAATACCGTTTCTTACTGTTTAACTTTCCTCTGACGGTAAATCTCCGATTGACGAATATTATAAAATCTTCTGGCTAAAGTACATTACTCTGGTTTTAGCCCCAATAGAACACTAAAAGGTCACCACTTAGTGGAAGGGGTTAATAATCGAGACATCTTTGACGCACAACATCTTTACAACACAAAGCTAACTCAAAATAGAGAGAACCCCGAACCGAAGTCCAAAACGATGTTTGCTCACGTTAATTATTGTTCTCATAGTGTTCTTGAAATGTTTTTGTTCAGTGTTAAGGGATTTTCCCAATCAGTTTTTACAAAGTAATAACAAACGTGACTTGCGTTTATTAGCCTATATTGTTTCAAGTGTGAATAATTGTGCACCATCACTAAGAATACTTTTCAATTTTACTGTTTAAACAAAAAAGGATAAGTCAATAACTAGCACTCCTGGCAAAAATTTGATCAGTTTTTATTTTCTGGAAGAGTTTATTTACGTAAGCCAGGACGGAGAAGGTAATTGACAGTCATTCGGAATGTTCTTGATTATGTAATTTTGACGCAAGTCGAAAAACAGCTCGCAGACTGGGATCAAATTCCTGTTATTATCACCTCCAGTCACTGGTTTAAAATAAGACTTAAGTCTTATTTTAGATCAGTGCCTCCAGTCCACTACGACAGCAATACAAATCTTTTCCCGTTAGCCATCGAGTGGAACTTTAGGACTGGGAGAAATGGCGCTGGGAACACGAGCCGCACGTGGGACTGTTTATACAGCTATTTTGAGTTCTTCCATATTGTAGAAATACGGTTTCTTAACCGAACTAAACTGGTATTTTTGAAATGTCACTCCACGAACATATGTACAGTACATATAACAAGTCTTAAGTTTAAAATTATCATTAAATCCTTCCCGGTCACGGCTGACTTTTATTATTTTCTCTGGCTAGCCCATTTTAATCGTCAAAGAGAGACATGTGGTGGTGAAGGAGTTAAAAATCTCCTTAAAGGTTTAAATGAGGATCAGGTTTAGTGATTGATCAAGTTAGAGTTAGAACAAGTAATCGAATAAAAATGAGGGGCAATGATATGACAAGAGTAGAAGCAAGATTAAGCCTTGGTCGAACGAAACAACTTTGTTGGATATATCGAGATGTTGGCTGAGATGTTTGACCGAAAGCAAACGTAATCCAACATAATTTCCAACACAAATGTGTTACCAACAAAGGATGACAAACGGTCAAACAATGTTGCATCCACCAAAGTTGGATCATTTGATCATGGCTTAACTGATGGCACAAGTGTTCCGAACGTTTATCTTCAGTATAAACTAGGTTCCAGGGGTTGTTTGTAAAACTACACGGCCCTAGGGTGTTACCCAAGTTATGCCATTAACTTACGCACGAACAAACAAGAAGACAGGACAGCCTCGGTCCCAGAATCAGCTCGGAAAATTAATAATCGGAGGCTCCAGTAAATTAAACCTCGAATTAAAATTAATTCATGCAAAAGGTGAGCATATAACTGTGAAGACGTCGTCAGAATATCTGAAGTTGCAACGCGACCTAAAGATGAACTCAAGAGCCCAGTAAATAATCTCAAGGACATTCCCAGAATATCAGTGGAACACAATATCGTCTTTACCTTTCACTAGGTAATGCATTAACTATTTATTGTTCCTGATGTCTTGTCATGTCTTTTCTTTCTTCGAGTTATTTACTGGATTGTTATAATTTTAAATAAAGTGTCTCCACGAGTCTCAATTGCTGTAATTCCGATTATTTTTGTAGTTGTTTTTGTCTTGCAAATCGGCGGTTTAGCCTCACTGGCGCCAAGTTCTATTTTCGTAGTAAATTGCAGGCTATAATTTCTATTTTGGACATGCTTTAACAGGCCCAAAATGAATTTGATCTTTCATCCGGTCAACCTATTAGGTCCAGAACTAATCCCACGACAGACAGTGATAAACTGTTAGCTGTCATCCCTGAGGGTTATCACTTTGAAAACTGTATGCTTGTTAGAGCATCTTCCCATATCAACATGGTTGTTTGATTAAAATCACGTAAACGGAACTAAGTTTTACAGATGGTCCACTTCACTGAATATAATTGACTAATAATAACTCAGGAATAAAATAAAATTCATGAAAAAGATGCATACCAGCAAAGCTGGCATGAAAATAATCCAAAATATTCGTGCTGATTACTCTCTGTTAACACAAAAGCCGTGTGACGAAAAGTGTTTCCAAGCAGACTGTCAGGTGTCAGCCAGACTGACGGACTACTTAGCCTCCGAAATGAAAATAGTAACGCTAATTTTGTGGTGTTTTAAAACCAGACTACTATTAATAACGTCAAACTGGCCAGGGCGTTGACAAAAGCACTTGGCAAATAGGGTAGCCAGGGGGATAAGAGGGTCCATTAACTACGACCCCCTTGGGAGAACTTTCGTAATGTATTTACGTTTAGGAGACGAGGATGAAACAGTGCAAATTTTTTATAGACAACAAACTGTTCTACTGGATTGTATCAGTTAGAAATCAACGTGGTCATGGGCGGAGGGGTATATCAAAGAAAATCACACGCAGGTCTGCCGAAGATATCGCTCTTCGGGTTTGCAGACACGTTCTATTCCATGTAGTTGTACATCTCAAAGGCACAACTGCATGTAATATATACAGCATGGGTAACTTACTTAGTGAACCACGGTAAAATAAGTATGATTTGGAAGCGAATGTGGTATATTACTTATCATACTCATACATCTAATCGACCATGGTTACGTTCAATTTAAGAAATACAGGCCATTGTGCCCAATAAAATGTTGGAAGTGTTCGTGTAAATCAGGACTAATCTGTAACCGATTTACATCAACTCATCAGACAGGTATCATCACAAACAATTTATACTCCTCATAAAAGATCACATCAAAAGCATTTATTTAATCACAAAAGCAACTGGTTTTACAACGCGTCCCACAGTTACCACATCCTTGTCTGTTCTTTAAAAGTTTGCGGTTAGACTTTTTGCTTTCTTCTTTTAATCTGATTTCAACACCTTGTTTTTCTCCGTAGGAGTTTTCGCCATCTTATATGATTTCAGTTTATCCCTTTAACGAGGACATTCCCGCCTTCATAATTTCGTCGACCAAGAGAAGGTTGGTCGCAATCACGGTGCTAATGGGAACGAGAATAGTGGTAAGGAAGGTTCTTTACTGTGCCATAGGTCCTGCCTTTCAAAGTGTGTATCACCCCAATATTTCTTTTTACCCCAAAAAGTTAACACATTTACCAGAGAAACATTTAGTCTATTTTGTTCTACTTTATCCAAACCAGGCATTTCATGGCCCGTAAAAGACATGAAAAAAGGTTTTTTGGTACACAACCGAGCTTGTGTAGAGAACGAGTTTACGTCTACTTAGACGCCACAAAGTAATTTAGATAAATGTTCTCCAAGAATGACCGCCATGTACATTTGTTTGTGACGTCTAATTAGACATAGACCCATTCTCCTCACATGCTCAGTTATGTACCAAAATGGCGGCGTTTTTTTCATGACTTTGACGGGTGATGAAATGTCTGGGTTTTGAGAAAATAGAATGAAATAAACAAAAATATTTCTTTAGAAAATATGTGAACGTTTTGGAATAAAAAGAAATTTTGGGGTGATATACACTTTAAAGTTCTGACTGTTCCTGAGTTCAGCGGTATTAGCACAAAGATTAAATTGTTAATAATAGTGCTTCGGGTGTTTTAGAAAATGCGATGAGACATCGAATGGTGCAAGAAAATCAATAATAACTGATTTACAGTTCGTCTCGCAGATGTTGTTTAGCAAGCTTAGCAATTTGAAACAATGCGTGTTTTCACGTCACAAGAAGGTGTCACGATTTTTCTATGAGTTTAGCTACTCTTAACTTCAAAATCTACTTAGCTCTTACCAAGAATGGAGCAGTTGTCGTTTTACATTGTAGTTGTCCCAAACACCAAAGTCAGCGGGGATGAATGCCTCGCCTGTAGCAAGGTCAACACCAACAGGACTGCCGACGTCAGAATATTCCTCCTAGAAAGAAAACATCACAAAACGACATTAAAACGAGAGATACCTTTCATTTGATTACATGTAGGCTATCATAAAGAAAAAATTTCCATGATTAACCTTAAGATTTTATCATTGTTAGTCAGAACAATACAATGATCTCCTCCATTTTCTAATGTTCTGAAAGGGAATTTAATGTCTAAAGTTCCTCAAAACAGGGAACATTTCTAATTTTCTCCTCGTAAATGAGCATGCGTAAACATCATTCCTTAACTACAATGCTTTAGTAAACATCAAAAGAAACAAGAATTTAACAAAAGAAATTATATTTAGTAGGTGATCGTGGTATTTGAAACTAACACCTTGACATGTCCGGAAATTAGTGATTGAGAATTCTCTCCAGCTTTGGTACTTTGTTAAAGTCCCGCGGGTCTGCGACCTTTCCCCAAACCCTCCCTCGGGTCTCGCGGACTTTAATTAATAATTTCCCTCATAACTTGGTATCAGCTACAAAAATATCCTGGTTGATAACGAGACTTTCTCTGTGCGACGTTCATTTATTTCAACTTCATTACGATTACTGACGATGGTTTTTCAAGATGTTTACAACACCCACCGTACTTTTTTACCCAGTTTAAAAATTCTCGCGCCCTGCACTGTAATTTTTAAACTTGACATAACACACTTGTGAGTGTTTCACACGCTACGTAATACTTGGTGTTTCATTGGACAAGATACCTTTCAAAGGTTGGCCTCCTCAATTTGAGCTGTTCCCTACGTCCACTTATACTGTAATGGTAACAATTAGCCTTTCACCTAGGTTTCAAACACTCTTATAACACCTGTGCTGGTGTAATGCTCGCCACACTCTACTCCGTGCAGCGAGACAGATATTCGATTCTTAGTGGGACTTTTACCTGAGGAATTAATACAATAAAATTAAACAATCAAACTCGTGTTTTTCTCGAAGCTTCTCACATAACAGTAACACCCAAACTTTTAAGTTAACAGGAATCTCCTTAAAGGTTGGGTACCTCAATTTTGTCTTGTTGGATGAGTCTCAGTGCGTTACAATGACTGTAACCTTGAAAGATTGCTCACACTAATAATAAACCTAAGTGGATTCCTTATGGTGCGTTTACACACTACATTTAATTGGGCTAATTTGTGGTTTAGGTGCCTGGAAAGTTCCTTTGCTTTGCTTTATTTACTTACACTGGATAACCCTATCAGCTAAACTACACTGTTCTCCCTGGAGGTCCAGTAAGGGCCATCACTCATGGGCCCAGTATTACCACAGGAGTAAATCGGAGTACCCGGAGAAAACCAGCGATGTTTCGTAGTGTCAAACTGGACAACACTCTTCTCACAAGTAAGTGACAAAAGTAAGTAACAACAAGCAGGCTAATTCGTTCCCAAGGAGCGTTCTGCTGACCGCTTCTCAACTTAACATCCAGCGTGTAAACCCAGCTTAATGGTTTTTCTAGCAACATTCGTTTTTTCATTCATCCAGACATGCCTAACTCTAGTTCTTAGCTAAATTCTATTTTCACAAAGACATGCCATTTACGTTGACCCTAATGTTTCTGCGAACGACCTTAGCTCCAGATATCATCTGGTCACTTTAATTATCTGTTCTGACACCACTGGATACCTGCAATTTTACGATGACATCTTGAGGATCGTATCCCGAGTTTTGGGCCAACACTTTAGGAATAATAAGGAATGCATCAGCGAAAGCCTGGAAAATCAAGAAAATATCGTTAAGACTTACTAAAAATAATCTGCAATTAACTCACGATAAATGATGATAAAAGTCATAATTATAAAGGCAATGATAATGGTTATGTACGGGATTATAGTAATTTTAGCATTTTAACTTTATTGTAAGTATGACAACAATGTTGTAAGTGTTCTATTTGAGTTTTGTCCCCGGTATAAAGAATCCAAGAAATTCTGCGCAAGGCAGAACAGAGTGAGTTAGAGAATAAACCATTTTTGCGAGGATATAGAGATATAATACACATATTCAAGTCACACACATATATATATGTAACATGAACAATATAAAACTTTAAAAATCTTTAATGATAGAATCTCGATAAAGGGACTTTCCCCAAAACGTTGATTATATCATTAAAAATTTTCTACGGACTCAGAGCTAACGCTTCGCAGAGGAAGACGAATTTTTTGCGTTAAATTTGTCGCAAAAAATAAAAACTAGCAATTCATTCCGATGATTCCAACGAAGCGTCAAAACGGAAAAAAATTTTCGCCACTTTTGAAATAAATGCATTTTCCATGTACAAATAACGACTTAAACTACACATCTTTCTCTATCATTGGGATAATAGAGGATTTACAGGCAAAGGGGGAGGAAAAATCTTTAGTGCCAGGGAAATTCCCGTTTTTGCGACCACTGATAAGGACACAGAATGTTCAGGTCCAAAGTTTCCCATGTTGGAATTTTTGTTGCTAAAAACAAAAGAGCTGCCACCATTAAAAACAAACTTGCCTGCTTCGTAAGAGTTAATCACAGACAAGGGAGGCTCTTAGCCACACACATCTAGACGTAGTTCGAGGTATCTAACTAATTTAGTTCAAACACGAACAGCGTTTTTAAAAAAAAGATATCATGGAACAAATGTAGAAGGCCTTGATTTTTGGGCATGCGTATTGATTCAGTATTAGTCCCGTATTTGGTATTCTTGGCAAGCTATAATGAATTCGTGTTTTCACCGATATTCTTAGCAACAAAAGCGAGCCTCTCTTTCTCGTGGGGAGCTCTACTGGCGTACCCTACTCGAGATGGTTGCGGCAATTATATTGCTCATTATAAAATTTCATGGTTTGTATCAGAGACAAACTGGTGAATGTAATGTAGATACATCCCAACAAAGAAAACCCACAGAAATTTAATTGAACTAATTTAATTGACAGAAGCATAGCATAAACATAAGGAGTGGAAACTTTTCCATTTTCTAATGCTGACGCTTATCCTGTAAAACTTCAAGTGTGAACCGGGCGTACATAAGTGTAAGAACTGATGATGAACTTCGGTATTCTTGTCAGCGGATATAAACAAAAGCAGAATCCAGTAGCGCTCTAACAGATAAAAATGCTTATGTTTACGCTTATTTCGAAGTGTGAACCAGCCTTTGACGGCCAGGTTCTTTTTCTTTTGTTCTTTGTTCTCTCGATGTTTTGTGCTTTTTATTTTTTTGTTTTCTCATTACTTCTTTTGTTCCAGGCATAGAGGAGGCTGGATGTTAAAATATCTATGAAATGAAAATTAACTGTGTTTTATTTGAAAGAGTTCTTGAAATTATAGCACAACATTTTTTCACTTTTTCCGTATCTCGCTTCGTTCTTGAGATATTAAGATTTATTTGATATATAAATAAAACCTTGCACGTCACAATGTACAATGAGTTGTTGTAAAATTGGGAATATTATGGAAATTTTGAACCACGACAAATGAAACTGTGAATTTGGGTGTACTTGCTTCGTAACACTAAGCAGACAACTTTTCTAGGGATTTAATAGAATAAGTTTAAAGATATGCGTGATTTTTATTAACTTATTATGTACCGCAACATATCCAAGGTGTTATTTACATATTAGATAAATCTCAATATCGCAAGAACAAGTGCAAAAGATGCTGTGCTATAATTTCAAGAGTTCTTTCAAATAAAACAAAGTTAATTTTCATTTCATATAAGCTTCAAATGGTTAAGGTTGATATTAACGTATGATGGTTTTAAACGAAATGCAGTAACTAAGAGTATCCAGATAAGAGAACTGATGAAACTGTAACAAGGGAATACAGGGTTCGCTTTCGGTGCAGATAACCGTATTAAAATTAGAGAACATTGCAAAAATTGGATTTTTGCGAATTAAAACAAAGATTTTGTTCGTTCATGTTTTATAAATTATTATTTTATACAAATCCATGATATGCAGATATGTTACAAATATATAAAATAATTTTTAATTACAAGGTTTCTAGAACCTTGGCTCTCACGATATTGTACAACCGCCAAGCTCCACTATTGCAAGTTAACTCAGTCTTCACATATTATTACACATTAAATACCTATATTACGTAATGTGTTACAGCACTCATAAACAACGTCATAAATTGATGTCTGTATTTCAGCCTGGGGCCTCTTACTCAAAGCCTGGATAGCTTATCCGGTGGATAGATTATTGAAAGAGAACATCACCAACCATGCTCTGGAGTACATTCGGAGTTAATTCAATCAAGTGAGTTTTCAAAGATTTTGGGCGAGTGCAATTAGAGCTCCGTGAAACCTCACCAGTTTGAATTAATCCCTAGTTGCACCAAAAACCAAACGAAAGGTAAAAGTTCCTTTATTTGTACTGGATAACCCTATCAGCTAAACTACCCTGTCATCCCAAGAGGTCCGGTAAGGGCCATCGCTCATGGGTCCAGTGTTACTACAGTAGGAAACCGGAGTACCCGGAAAAAACCTGCGACGTTTGGTAGAGTCAAACTGGACAACATTCTTCTCACATGTGACCAAGGTAACTTTAATCAGAAAACTGCGCGTAGCCGGAACCGAACCCTAGTCATAGAGGTGAGAGACACGTGCACTACCACTGTGCCACCAACATCCCGTTGGTGGCACGACATCCGCACGACACATAACGACATCCACTGTTGTTAATATAAAGTATGAACTGTGAGTGTGTGGAGAAGTATACAGTTGGCTTCAACGCGGCGGCGGCGACAACAGCAACAACAACAGCAACAGCAACAACAACAACAACAACGTGTTCACGCTCAGTGGTACAAATAACTTAATTTAATTGGTTCAATAAATAATTCTTAAACTTTTTAAAATAGTGAATAAACAAGAAGTATATACAATGTTTTCTAATAGTATCTCAACATTTTGCGTTGTTACTTGAAATAAATTGCACAGCTTTTAGTCAATCAAAAGTGGGAAATTTTTTCTCTTTGTATTGTTATCCTTATTATCCCATCTTATGATCCTTATTATTATGTTTTACATTATTATAATGGCACTACTGCGCAAATAACTCGGGATTCGTTGGTTAATATTAAAGTTTGGCTGTTCAAAGCATGGATACCAATGTTCACTTGACAGAATGATTTACCGGGGCATAAGCTCTTCAGGCTTCGTTACCAGCTGTCTTTTTGAAAGGTGCTCGACGCTTTTGTTCTTGTGACTGTTTAAATCGTTTTGTCACTTGAAAACAGTTGCTCATGCAGCCCAAGAGTCGCTCTTAAGTCCACTGAGAAAATCATTTTGGAGAGAACAACTCAGTTTCTTTTCATGATCATACTTGGTTGGCTTCCCTCGCAGGTCATTGCTTGCTTCGTTACACAACCACCATTCTTCCTCAGTGACATTCTGTCACAACTTCAACATCGACGAACATCAAATGGAATCCGACGGCTACTTCACACTTCGAGTTTCGCCCTAAAAATCTTAAAGAGACGACTCAGGTCGTTTGTAGTACTCCGTCGACCGCGATATTTATGCCGTTTCCCTGAACAGCGTTCCTTCATACATCGAGACTTCAAAGTCAAGCAATAGATGCAGGTTTGGACCGTCGTACACTGCGTGAAACAGGCCAGATAATTTTGCAAACATTTTGCTTGATAACATCGGTAACGGCCAGCTGTCGCCATGTGCACCAGGGTAAACAGGAGAAGCATCGAGAGACATAATTTAACGGTGAACTTCATTCTAATGGACAAAAAAAACCCAAGGTCAGACAAGTTATCGGTAAACATCATGTTCATCAATCTACGACGTGACCTACAGCACGATTGGGGCGCACCAAAACTAACGAAAATGAGATACTGAAGCCAAAACAGGTCCTGGTTGAGGAAAATGCTGCAAAAAACTGAACCAATACAGTATCGCTCGTTTATCTAATGAAGTTGCACACGAAAACTTTGGCGGTGTGCAGTGTCACTAGTTAAAAACTCTTTGAGGTAAGGGCAACAGTTTTATTAGGGGAAGCGCTTGACAAGTTAGCTGAAGCCTTAAAGAAAAGGCAACATTATTTCATGTCTTGCAAAAGATGTTGCTCTTTAAGTTGTTCCAACGCTTCAAAGTCCAAAAGTAACTCATACAATACTTCTAAAACCCATGAACAATTCATGCAGACAGCAAGAAGTAATCTTTACCGAGGTGGTTTACGACTTGAAAGGAGAGTTCATTTGATATCGTAATACCTTGAGGTTGGTCACATCGCCCTATCTCTTCGTTTTTCTATCAACATCTTGGTGTTTTTATACCACATCAAACTCTCTTTTCGTGTTCGATATATTAATTCTACTTATTTTAAATGTGTTGAAAGACTGTTTAAAAGGCTTGACTTAAAATTTGATGAACCACGTCTTCATATTAGATGAGCCACTTTTGACTAGAGTTAGTTAGCTAAAAATTAGTTCACTGAAGGCCACAATTGATGATTTGCACATGACGTCATGGCGGCCATCTTGGTTGCACTTAAACAAAAGAACTTCGTAAGCCACTATTGTAAGTGGAACCACGATGGCCACCATATGATTGTCTCATAAATCTCTCACTTTTGCATAGAGCGTCAAGCTATTCCGACATATGATGGTTCTGAAGAAATAAAAATACATTAAAACTTGGGTTTAATCCGATTTAAATTTCTGAGATTTTCGATGTTCTAACTTCCCACACATACTGAGCCAACTGAGGTACACTATAATCGCAGTATATCCAGGAAGACGT
>JBAHVQ010127228.1:0-14837 GCA_036872915.1 Nanipora kamurai | reverse complement strand
TCTGTCCGTCAGACCGTCCGTCCATCTGTCTGTCTGTCTGCCAGCTCGCCGTCACTCCGTCAGCCTGTCCGTTTACCTGTCTGACCGTCAGGCCGCCCGTCCAACTGTCGGTCAGGTCGTCCGTCCGTCCGTCCGCCTGAGAACGATGTAAAAATGTAGGATGCTGCGTAGGCATCAATCCATCTGTAAATCTGTCTTTCTCTCTGTCCATCTGCCTGTCCGTTAACCTATGCAGATAATCAAAATGTTTGAGTAAGTAAAACACCACTTATTTTTTTCCATTTTACGTTTCACTCCGACGAAGGACCTTCGCTCGAAACGTCAGTTTAACTATTCTTAAGTTCCGGCAGTTTCTCAAACTTTTTGATTATCTACATAGCCGTTCAATACTGCCGACGCAGCACTCTAATTCTTTTATATCATTGTCCATTAACTTGTCTGACTGTCTTTAGCCGTGGAGGCAAATTGTTTTGGGTATGAGGTTCGTCATCTGGAACCTTGCGATTTTGTATAACCTCGTCAACTTTTAAAATGTCAAGCTGTGTGGTAAACTTCAAGTTACACCTTGTCTAACTAATTTAGTTGTTGCATGTGCTTTCGAAACTTGTACCAGATCGAAAAAATACTTTATTATAACTATCTTATAACGATAAGAATCCGTTCTTTCATCCAATGAGAAGGGTAATCGTACTAAGTATATGACGTTATCTAACATTTCTAACGGCTTATGCAACCCTTGTCAACCAAAATCTATTCCTTTTCTCACAGTTGTTAGCTATCCTGTTACCATCGTTACCAAACACCAGGGCTCCACGTGTGCCACGTTACACATCTCTCCCACGCGGCTCTACCTCTCGCGTGGATTCCCGCCGAAGTTTGGTTATCTGGGATGGTGGGATATAGCTCTTCATGCCAAAAACCTGACACTACTGGACAACAGAATCCAACTCGACGTGGTATATGATGGAGCTGATAAACTGACCATGACGACAGAAGATGCCAGTGATATCTTTGCCACAATTAAAGGATGTTACTCGAAATTAAATCCAGTTGAAGAACCCGAGGTGAACCTTGACTCCATCGTCCCCTCATCGAGGAGAAGACTTGGTTCGATGCCTACCAGCATTAGAAACGACATGAGCCTGGGTTCGTTTTCTATGCGAACATCTATAAGCTAGCTCGTAAACTGGATATTTCAAATACGTAAAAGAGGAAAAGGCAAACCATTCTTACTACGCCTGTCTCGGGCACACAAAGCAGGCTTCGTGTTGGAAAAAAATGTTTTCAGGGCTCAAATACACTTCTCATTCTTGGAGAGGAGAAACACAGGAATAACTGAAGCTCTGAATCATTTCCTCACATTGATGAATAATGTTTTCCCTTGCTTACGGTTGTAAGGATGATCAGTTTATAGTAAGCTCCAAAAACCGTTTTTGAAAAAGGAGGTACTATTTTAGTCTTAAAAGTACAACAAAGCAGAGACTTTGCCACTCTGGTCTTTAGCTTTCGGCTCACTACCAACTTTAATATTTAAACCCAGACTTTATTACCTTAACATGTAAAAAGGGTGTATTGCCCACTACAATGTCAATGGCATGTAAATAACTTATGGACTTTGTATTAATGTATATTTTGTACTAAACACTTAACTTAAAAAGTTAAATTATAAATCATTGCAAGTTGTAAATTGTAACCCAACCTGTGTGATTCGCTTTGTTCAAGCCCGGGACGTAGTTAACTTTAGTGGTAGAATAATATACCCCAGGTTCTAAATAGACGTCTTTTCAGGTTTTGTTCAGTGGAGTGCACTGACATTCTTTCGGGCAGAGCAGCGCACATAATATCTTACCGTCTTATTTAGATAGTTTTAATTTGTTTTGGTTATTATATTGTACTGGCAGGGGTCTCGGAGGCACTAAGATATTATGAGATGTAAAATCGATTCACACGTAAGATTACGATATTATCAGTGACTATTCCGTTTTACTTACGACGTAATTTGAGGTGAACAATTGTGGGAGTTTACTTTCAACATTCAACCTGCGTTCTTCCTGATTAGAAATCCACCGACTGGGACTTCAACAGACTTGGACCTATCCTCTGCACATTACGCCATTTAAGCAGAATATATTGGTTTAGAATAGGTTTGATGACTAAATATTTTCAGTTATTTTTTAGACTTATTACAATTAATAGATATGTTTTATAGACCAGACATCAAGCGCATTTTAAGCAGTAATTTCGTTTTCCAATTTCTAAATTTAAAATTGGCTACATGAGGAGGGCACCGCCCTCAGATGGGAAGGATGTGCCCCGTTGTTAGGCTTGTCGTTAACACGATATGAAAATTACATGCCAATTAATCCATTCGTTCTATCTTGCTTTATTTGAATAAAAATTCTATTCCTCTAACGTTGGAAGAAAATACTAAAATAGCCGAAGGTCGACAATCTAGACACCATCTCGTCCAACGGAAAATCAATTTCAAACAAGGGTCAAGTAGTCAAGGCGCAAACCCGATTTTGGGAAACTGTTGGCGGCCACGAGTCAAGAATAAATGGACTCACGGGCCAGGACACTTCCCATAGCATTCACAGGGACATGAAGCCTTGTTGACCATGATGCTCAGGCCACACATGCAGTCTTCGTGGGGACATCGGCATTTGGCACGATTAACGCTCGTGATCTCTTCCCAGTCCTTGCCTTCACCTATAAGGCGGACAATGTTGGCCACCTGAAAAGGATTACAAAGATCTGAATTGGCAATTCTTTTTGCGTTGTCTCTTTTCCCCAAATTCCAAACCCTGATTTTGTTATGGAGACAAGTTACGTCGTGAATTAGTAATCCCCCAGTCAAGCCACTCCAGTTACTTGTAACCGATTAACCCTTTCGCCTGCAGTTGTTGTGTGACAACTTTATTATTTTACTCTGTCTAACGCCGGACGAATTTACTCGTCAAAGGGAAGACCCCTGGTGCCTGCGCGAACGAAAGGGTTAAATTTAGGGTAATAGATCTGGGGTACTGTTCCTCCGTACCACGTCTCACTTTTTCCTACAGGTCTCTTAACCCCAGTAGGTTCTAGGGATACAAATTTGCAACCAGTTGTTTCCGGGATAAACAAAACCTTTATTATATCTACTCGTTGATGTTGTCTGCCCATCTCTTCTGCCTTACTTCTCTTTTTCTCTACGGTGTCTTGTAGGATTGTTCTCGTTCGACAAAATAGCGAGACTCTGAGGTGGCTGGACCTCTTTAGTTTGTGTTTTCTTTATAGTAGTCAGGACATCTATCAGATGACTTGTATTCTCTGCAGTTCTCGTTTTCTTCTCTGCTTTAAAGATGAACACGGTGTTCGTAGAAGAGTTAAAGATGGCAGGGGTGTTGCTAGCCCAAATATCCTTCAACCGCAATTGACCACGACAGAAACTTCGGATAGCCTGAGCACGAATGCTGCTTCGCAAGGGTTTCTGGGATCTGTTGGGTGGACACGCCATATTTAAAGCTTGATTTCAATCCAGGCGAATTTGTTCGTGTGATCAAAATCGCTTTGATCAAAATCAGTGTTAATTTCGCTCGCCTGGACAGTCGAACAAACACTGACTCTGGCAGACATTCGGGCGCTCAGACAGCGTCACAAATTATGGTTTAGCTTCCTTAGGCGGATTTCGATCAAGTCGACATCGATCGCGCAAATAAATTCGCTTGAATGGAAATCAAGCTTAAGATGGCAAATTCAGCGAGAAAATACGACTGAAGCTCGAGAAAAGTTTTCCTACAAGATGATATACAAGGAGTTTGGCGTCCACAGGTCAGTCTGGAAGAATATACTGTTTCCCAGCAGAGAAGATAGCTTTTATGTGGAGGGGCAAAAACCAGTGCCAGAAAGTGGCAGTGTTAGTTTCGCGTGTAAAGCAGTATCCTATCTTCTGACACTATAGTACGAAGAAATTAACATTCTCAGGCATTTTAAATGCTGGAAACAATTAGATCAACCCAAAATACGACGCCAACATGGACTTTACTTTGTAGATTTGTATACCCAAAATATCCCAGAATGCTTACCACGTCAAGCCTTGACCCAATCTCCCCGAAGTTTCTGGAATGACCTTGCTTTTGTTTGTACAATCCTGAGATGTAGGCTCTTGAACCCTCTTCTGCTGCAAATCATCTCAGATACTTGAAGCTGGTTACTAATTCAAGTGTCCGTCAGCTGATCTTGATTTTCATGCTAATGCCGTTGGACAGTAAACAGAGTCACTCCAGGTTCACTCACCCCCTTTTTACTAGATCCCGTAGGACCTAATTTTCCGTTAAATTAAAGCATTTATATTATAAATACGATTAACTACAGAGGTTTCTTCACCGTTCAAATACTGTTAAAAAAATATCTTTACCTCTGTTAGCACAGGAAAACCGTGGTTTTTCAGTTTTGAGAATATTACCCTTCCTTCGCAGAAAACTTCAAATGCACCTTTAATTAAAGAAGACGAAATAAGCATAACAAGAATTTACTTATAGAATTAAATTAATAAATTAATCGACAAAGAAACGAATGAATGAATAAATACATAAATAAATAAGTAAATAAATAAATAAATAGGCAAATAAACTAATAAATGGTAAAGGGTTAGATAAAGGATGGTCGGAAGTGTTATTGATTCTTTTCGAGTTTACGGGCGCAAAGAGATGTAAGGGTAGAAGTTAGGATTAAGAAAAGGGAGAAAAAAGAGACAGAGAGAAAAGCCAAAAAAAATCAAGTAAGCCAAGATGAAAGAAAGGAAGGAAGGAAGGAAGGAAGGAAAGGTGAGCTGCAGAGAGGTAGGGATAGAAGAACGAACGAACAAGCAACGTGATGAAGAATGATACAAAGATAGAAAGTGACGGATTGAATGAGAATAAAGACCAAAGAAAAATGGAAAGAGCCACGGAAAATGTCAGTGAAATAAGAGTTGGAAACTAAAAACTACTTGAATACCTTCCTCGTCTGAATTCGATCCTAATACTTCTGCTTTAGGACTGGATTTTCTTATCCAGGACACCATCTCAGCATACATACTTTTATAAGCCCTGTCTTTACTAGTAAAGGACAAAGGTAAAATGTGCTATATGTATTTACCCTTTTTTACTTTCTTTTTTAATCAAAACCTGAGCAATGAACGCACCATTTTTCAATTATCTCCAGCTATCACAGAAATAAAAATATGATTCCAGCAAAAAGTCATAACTTTACAGTGCAACCCAAAATGATTACGACATTCAGCTCTATACAATTGACCTTGGCGGAAACTGATAAAGGTAAACTAGTTTCAAGACCTGGCAGACACAATCGACAATGGCTTCAACAAAAACTTTGGTTTGAGTGTGTGATTGTGTGAAGCCCTTTTGACGGGAAAAGGGAAGGAGTTACACATTTCCTTGGTTGTGATCTCCGAGTACCGCCATATTTTCATCACTCGAAAAGCAGAGGAGATATTACAGTAATTTCTCCGTGATTTATCGAACTACAAACGTCTATTTTCATCTAAGAATGTGATGACAGATCCGATCACCAGCGCAGCTGATACTTCAATAATTCGTAAAATATGCCAGTAAGTCGAACTCCCGTGGTCATTTTTAACGGCAAAACGAGTCTAAAGCGTAGATAATTTACGGACAAATGTGAAAATTTCAAATCATTCAAAACTGGACAAGAAATGTGTAGTGCCCAAGATGGCGAAGCAAATTTGCCTATGACGTCACTTTGTCACAGCTCATAGACGCGACCTCGACTGACCGCATTTTGGTCGAGCCGACGTTGCGCTCCAACTGAGAAAGCTCTTATGTTACATATAATGCAAAGTCTTCGGTTGCAGATGGTTGAACGGTGTCGTAGTAGGCTCTAAGACTTCTATCACTGCCATTTCGCTCGGCCTGTCTGTATATTTTTCATTTGAGTGCAGCGCCTACGTTCCCGACGAAAGATCGGTAAGAATTGCAACAGTGAGCCCTTACCCTTGCATGCCAGTTGAAACTGAAAAATACATATCCTGCAACACTTGAGCTAAATTTACTACCCGTTTGCTACACCTCTTGGGTATTCTGGGTATGAGGTTATCTAGCTAGAAATTGTTTAAGAGACAGTTCACATCATAGTGCATAGTAGCGATGGTTTTGCTTGACTAAACAATCGGACATCTTTAAACTTGGCGGTCGTCGGGGAAAGAAGTAATAATAAAAATTTAATAGCAATAGAAGCAACCTCGATTGATGTGACTAAATGAAATAGTATTCCCACGTGTTAATCATTTTGTCAATCTGATAAATATTATAAAGAAAAATATCAATGGTAAAACGAGATGCCTAGACATAGAATCCATGGGAATTATCGTCCCTCCCAAATATTGCCCATCCATTCTTTCTACCTGAATTTCTCTTCTCCTATACTCTTCCCTAAGTTTACATCCTTTCTTCTTAAACCTAAATCTTTTCCTTCTTATTTTGATATTCTTTCTTTCCAATCGGAATCAATAAATTCCTTTCCACGCAAGCTAAATATCTTCCTTCCGACCTTCCTTCCTTCCACGTTTGCGTTATAAATCGTCTGGCGTCAGCCAGAGTAAAATACTGAAGTCTCCACAAGTCACTGAGGACTTGTGCGGACACGAAGGAGTTAAATCATAATTGTACCAAAGAATTGCATTTCAGCAGTCGTCGCGACTTCTGCATCGTAGCGGTTGTTGCGACTCCGGCAATCTATAGCGATTCTGGCGGTTAAGCCTATAGTTCTCATATGTTGGCGACAGTTGCCGATGAGAGCTTGGCGACGCTTCGACTAGTTTCCGACGTAGGAGAACGTGTTGGAAATTATATCAGCGATTATTCGCGACCATCCGCAGAGAACGAAATAGTTTGTTTCCTGCGACATCACCAATCATCGCCCACCTTCTGCGACAGACAAGATGTGAACCAGGCTTTACGATTCCGTCGTCGGAGTTGCAACAGTCGCTAGGATTCATGTTTCTTTTAAGTCGCAAAGCCGCAACAACCATTCAGCTGCGATTGATTTGTTACGGTTCACTGGCAACCAAGCTTAACGCCCATTAATCTCCTAACGAATTTTCATCAGATTTGCTTACGAATGATCTGTACTATCGGAAATTAAACTTGGTTGACTACGGAAGTTCACATTTTAAACGAACCCTCCAAGCGCTAAGGGGCTTATCAATCGTTAAAACAGCGGCATTTCGACATTTCATTCCCAGTTGATGACAGTATAGTCGCTAATCAAAAACAGCGCAAAATCTTGTCTAGTTTCTCGGGGTTGAATTTTGGGTGGTGACATCCCAAAAAATTATTAATCAAGGAGCACTTATTGTTTCCGATCAGTTCTGCAGCCTATGCTTTGACAGAAAAATTTCAGAATTCAAATGGCTCATCCGGGCTTATCAGTATATCCAATACACGGAGATACTCCACGGTGAAAGGTCAGCACACGTGCATTACAAGAAACAAAAATTTAAAAAATATATATAAAAAAAAATATTTACAAAATTAACAACTTTTCTTCAAGATTTACTTTGCTTGAGGACATCCAGATTCCAGACACGCGAGATGCTTCAAATTCTTCAATTTTGAAGTTGTTAAGTTAATTCACCGAAAGTGTTTCACGCATGGAATATCAATCTGGGTGAGTCTCTTTTTAAAACAACAGATATGGGCACCTACAATTGTTTGCTCTGTCAAACGTGGCCAGTAAAAGGGGCACGGTTGCTTGATAGCAATATTCGATAAAGCACGTTTTTCCGCAAACGGGAAATTACAAACATCCCACCTTAATTCATGGAAACCATAGTGTAACGGCTTTCGGGTTCATTTCTGTCCGCAGTAACCTACTAACCAATCCTTTTGGAGCTTATAAAGAGTCCTTTGGCAGGCAGTGGTTTCAAGTCAAAAAAAGGTTGAATGTATACAGGTGGAAACTGTAATCAGTCCAAAATTACAGAAGCCTGGAGGAAACGCCCTGCATTTCAGCGTGGAACAGCGTGCAGTTTATTGCAGTAACTGTTTAGTGTTGATCATACTGCTCCAGTTAACGAACTGTACGATGAACCTCTACATTTTGGCAAACCTCTTTCATTACAAATGGCGCGGTGACACAAGCGACGTACCTAAACAATCACGACAGATTCCGACTCAAACCCATCACGGCAAAATGCACTGTCTGCGCGCAAATGTCAAACTGAAACGCTTACCCCATTTCGACTGTGACATTCACTGGTCTGATAGACACCCTTCGCTGACGTCCGGCCATATCGTACCAAAGAATCGCTTGTTTGACGTTTTGACCGAAAGCTGTCGATCACGAGATCAATGCGAACGTGTCGAGCGATATTCTTTTAAGGCTCGCGTGAGTCTTTGACAGCCAAGTTTGTTTACTCTTGGAATGCGTTTTCAGAATACTTAGCACTGCGCTGTAAAGAGCCACTTGCTGTGCTTGACACAACAGACTGAAGTAATTCAATCAGTCGTAAAGCAATCAAAATACACCAGATTGCTGAAATAGTTTGGATAAACGTGCGGGGGTTGACGGACAGACGCGCGTACTAATTCAGCACAACAGGCAGCACAGAAAACCTTTTTGACAGAACCTACTGCAAATAACTCGCAAGTCAAGGAGAACTTAAGACTAGTGGGAATCATAAGGAGTTAAGAAGGCAATGTTTCCAATTCGAGGTAATTATACATATATTTAAAAATGACTTCGCGGAGTTTTAGTTAACTCAAAACAATGAATGCTCAGAAAAGCGGATATACGTCGCGCATAATCAGGTGTTGTTGACAACTGAAATATACCATTTATGTAAACAAACTACAAAACTCTGAACCCTTGCCGAAACATCGTTTAAAGGGCAACCATCAAAATCGAGCAAGTGTACGCAGGTACATCTGAAGTTAACCAACCCGTGAATAATGTCAGCACAGCGGAGTTTGAGTACTCATTAATTTGTCATCGGAGATTGCAGTTTGATTTTGAGGGTTTTTTTTCTGGCGTTCATTCAGAGGGTTGCGGGAGCTCAGAGTTGAGCAGTGTTTGGAAAATTACAGTTTGACCAGCAAGGTTTTCTAAGAGTTTAGCAAATAAATAAACAAATAAGTAAATAAATTTCGTTTCCCTTGTTTCAGTCGAAACTTATATTTCTTTAAATCGTCGGCCGGCAACGGACTGTCGTGATCCAATCCAACAGAGTTTCTGCGACATGTTGCAACTTTAGCGGAATGTGGATTACTGATACGGTTTCTCACGGCCGTGCTACTGCTTTAGCTCAAGATCATAATACCAAACGACCGTATAGCTTGGCACCAGCAATTCCAAGGCTGCGTAAGTTCAGGCTGTTTGCAAGCTGGTTTCAATTCCGCCCTCGGCATGAGTGGAGCAAACCCTACACTACAAGGGACACAGGAGGCGGTTGCTTTCGCCCAACGTGAAATGTGAGGGACCAGTTTTGAGAAGGCCCTTCTGGACCACCAAGTTGTCGAGGGTTCGCAGAGGATTCACCCCTTAAAGCCAATAACCCTTCTACCTACGTCCTTGCTAGACTATTAAACTGCTTTACATTTTCATGGACCATTTCTGGATGTAAGTTATAAAAAGTAAGGAAACGAAAAAAGGTGGCGTTCAAAATATATAAAAAACAAAATTGTGACAGGGCATGTACTTGTCTTTCAAGGAAGTGCTTTCTATTCCGCTTCAATCCTGTCGACAGCTTGCTTGACAGTACAGCACAAAAACCAGAAGTAATCAGGAACGCGCTTTGCAGGTCAACGGCCCGAGTACGCCCAACGAGAAAGGCAGCCATGGAGCTATCGTTTTAAAGGCTGAATGAATTTGAGAATATTACGGTAGTTAAGGAAAAAAGTTGCAGCCGAAGTGACACGCATTATGGCATTTCAGACAGAAGAGATTATCCCACAATAAATATTTTAAGTGCTTGACATAGGGTTTCGTTCCGTGCGGCCGTAAGATTTTTATTTCAGCTATCTACTTTCATTTACTGCAGATAGATCGCCATAAAAGGTACAATTGTCTTGGCAATTCAGCAGACACGTGGATCGACACACGAGTTACAGGTTGTAGCTGCAAAAACGGGCTCAAAAATACAGCCCTTATTTTCACTTTGCTCTTCAGATTTTTAAAAACATGCTTGTATAAATCTATTTCAAACTGAACCCGAAACTCTATATACCTTCTCAGAAAATTTAGTGTCCAGTGTGGCTGATTACTTTACGAGTCACGGCCTTAATTCGGCGAGCTCGTAAGGCGAGCTTTAATACAAACGAGGAGTAAAATACTCTATTCTAAAAACTCTAACAAGTTATTATCTAACCACATCAAAATTTCCGCACTTTCATTGAAATTGCTAACAAAATTCTGGATTACCCAACATGCAAATTCAATTGTATTCATCCTAAATTCAGGAACACAATTTAGACAAGAAAAAAACTTGCCAAATAGGTTTTCTAAGAGAAGAATGATATAAAAGTAAAAACGAAGGCCTCCGGTCGAAACGTTAGTTTTTGTACACCTAATTTCTGGGAGTTTCCCAACACATCCGGTTTTCTTAGAGAACAAGTAACCAATTGTCCAAATATAATCCGATATTTGTACTACTTTATCGCATAATTTGGACTCGTCGAAGGAAACTCGGATAACAATTATTCAGTTGAGTGGTGTAGTTTTGGAACATTGACAAGGGACCTCACCGGCAAGTTGTCCTGGATGCAGGTGAAATTCAAATCGACGGACTGGCTAAGTGAGCCTTTGGGGCTTGGATTGCCACAACGACTGTATTTGAATTTTCCAAGACTGGAAAACAAGATATTTAGTTGCTAAAAATAAACCAAATAATCTAGCTTCATTTAAAATTACATTCATCCAACAAACATGCGTATATGATTTCATCCTTCAACTTCAATTTTACACATCGTTTAATAAAAGAGCAGGAGTGTTTTATTTAGCTTTCAAAAACCATTAATAATTTCATGAGGAAAATACAAAGGAAGATCATAACCGCGTGGTTGAAATGCTAAACCCTCGTGGTTTTAGTAATATATCACACACGAGGAGGGGTGCTTGATCTGATTTCCAACCACCGAGAAGTGAGTTGAAAAACGAGGCGATAGCCGAGTTTTTTAACCAACTTCGAGGTGTTTGGAAGTCAAATCAAACACGACGTTCGAGTGTATGATATGGCTCTCAAGCGAATCCGTATTTGAGGAAAAAATCGGGTTTAAAGTTGTCGAAATTTTATGCTTATTAAGATCACATATCCAAACCAACGCCTCGGTGGTGATTTACGTTATGTTTTCTCCATGGATTATTAACGAGTTTCAGAATAATAGTTAAAACACAAGTAGGAGTGCTTTATCGGATGTAAAAGACGAGGCGACAGCCGAATGTTTTAGATCCGATAAAACCCGTAGTACGAGTTTTTTTGAGTGGCTTCAAAAACGCATCCCTCAACAAGCTAATTTGCGAAGAAAGTTCGAAAACTTATTGTTTTCTAAGCCGAGAAAATTAGACGAGAATGATAAGCGTGTCTTCATGACATATAAAGATACGACACGATTTTGATTTGCCTTTACGTTTTCCTCATGAATAATTAATGATTTATATGAATAAGTTTTTAATGGACTTCATTTTCATTAGTTCCTTTAAATAAAAGTTTAAAATGGGATGGGTACTTTTTATAGTAGCTGAGACTCGCGGGTCGTGACGACAATGACCGAGCCCGATGACTGCACTGGGCCAAGTTGGACTACGTGACCAAAAAAGATGAACTCCGAGAATCTGTGGATCCGTTTCGAAGAAATTGCCAATGAACTTGATACCGTCTTCTTCGCCAGACTTCGTTTAGTCTTTAAGCCAAACGACAAAACCTAGACCGAAATAGTTCGCCATGCCGATCCGTTTTAAGTTCACTGAAACCAATATGAAGATACACCACAACATGAAAGTTGCTCCACGAAAATCGCTAATCAAAATGAAACTGCAAAAACTCCCGCTGTGTGCATCTTCCATGCTTGAGGAGATTTTCCGAACAGTGCGTACTGCGTTATTGACTCCTGTCTTCGTAATATTGTACTGCATACATCTTTGTTAATATACTCGGCACGTTTCGCCGTAAACGACTTGCTATCTAACTTCTTTGTACTCGGTTGAGCCATAGCTTGGTCCTCCAAGACGGTACACACCGACAGAACGATCATTAGAAGCAGTTACGAGATCTGATTAAATCGTTAAGCACACGTAAAATAATCGTACTTTACATAACAACCTGGTTCATCAGTTGTTGCCGGTGTCACAGGGGTGAATGACCCCCAGGGATGAGTGACTTGCGAAGGTCACTTACCCCCAGCGATGAATGACCTCCCAAATACGAAGCTGCAACGTACACTAACTTCACAAAAATTTATTAAATTTCCGTACCTTCACCTAAATGTAAATCCTAATCCTAGCCTTAATCCTTTATCTAATCCTAAATCTAATCCTAACCTTAATCCTAACCTTAATCCTAAATCTAATCCTAACCTTAATCCTATATCTAATCTTAACTCTAATCCTAAATCTAATCCAAACTCTGATCCTAACCCCAATTCTAATCCTTACTCTAATTCTAACCCTAACTCTAATCCTAATTCTAACATTCTTAGCTACAGGTATATGGGTCATTCATCGTTTAGGTAGGTCGCCAGAAAAATGGGGGATTGATGCCTCTGAGTCACGAGAAACTCATTCCCTTGAGACCGGCGTTCAGTTTTCCGAAGGACGGAGATTTCAAGTAGTTATAAGAAAGAACCTATCGTTTTGGCGTTTGCTGGGAGAAAAACGTTTCAATCAGCAAATTAAAACATTACCGTGTTATTTTGTTATATTTTCTCCGTTCAAAACGTGACAGAACTGGAGCTACTCTATCCACCCGCGTACCCCAGGTCATTTCTTCTCTCTCCCCCTTCCTTAAAAAAGCCAGAGACTTTTATTCAAACGTATTTTTTGCAATTTTACCAAAGGATACATTCGTCGAATGGTGAAATATCCATGTCTTCAATATCGTGTCTGTGTCTAAACAGCTCTTCGTGATAAGCATGGCGATCAGAATATCGACGATACCTTGGTAGAAGTAAAAATAACGTGACTTCAGAAGCAAATCTACAGGAAAACTTGACGATAGTCCCCCCCGCAATAGTCCCAAAAATTCCCAAAACGACTAAATCTTTTGAGTAATATTTTTTTAGAGGGTTAAGTAATTCTGGGAAGGTGCTGTTAGACCAGTCTGAGATTTAGTATTTTCCCCTCTCTCCAAAGGTAAGTATGAAACGCAACGTAAATCAATGTAATATTATAGTGCAGTCTTTCGCAACAACGAAAAGCAACTCAATGGAACGAAATATGGAGCACTGAAAAAAGACGCAAGCCAAATAAGGTAACGGAAACACAACTGAATGTAAAGAAAAGATATTTGCAATGTAACAAAACGCAGGGCGATGTAACTGAACTATGAGCAATGTTATGAAACGTAAGGCAGGTACCAACAGGCAGAGCAAAATCCATTGCCAGCCGACAATTTGAAAAAAATATAAGACAAAAAAACATAATCCGAAAATAAACATCTTGTGAAAAACTCAAGATATGAGCTTAAAAACAAGACAAAAGTGTAGCGATAATATGTCGACTTTATTGCAAAGCCTTCGTCAGATCAACTAATTACACAGAGTATATACGATGCTTAAGTTGTCGTAAAGAATAGGTTACATCATCAGAAAGAATACACTATTTACAGAATATTTAATGAGCTGTCAGCAGAGGAGGAAGAGATTATGAAATGACAGAGTGAGAGCTTAATTAAGAAAATAGAGTTAGTTTTTTGGTGGCTTTTAAACCAACATTTAACTCTGGTACGTTAAATTTAATGTAGAGCGATTCAGGAATGAGAAGTATGTTAGGAGAATAAGACCTACAGGAATGAAGGATTTTGAAATTATCGCAAACAAGATTTTTGATGTCGAAATTGTTTTGAAGTGAAAAGTTGTCATCATTTAGGCGGTCGTAAAGGTTATTCAACTTAATCAAATATTGAGCATTATGACAATTTTGGAAGTGCCGAGCAACAGAGCTGGTGCTAATAATGCTCAATATTTGATTAACTTGAATAACCTTTACGACCGCCTAAACGATGACAACTTTTAACTTTTCTATGTAATGTAACCAAATGCCGAGAAATTAACTCAAACGCAGAGCAATACAACAAAAAGAAAGTCAACTTAACCGCAGGCCAATATAATGTAGTATAAGTTAACGAGTATACAATATATGCAGTATAATGTAACATAAGGTACACGAAATGCGATCGGGAAGAATCGTTCAGTTAATTGCAAGATGCCTCGTACCTTCTAACCACTCCTTTATCACAAGCCGTAAAAAGATAGTTACCATTTGATGTGTATCTATAATAAGAATGAAGTAAGTCTGTAATAAAACCATTGATTTCAATGGTCAAAGAAGTGAGACCGCAGACATAACAAACGGCAACGTAGGAAAACATCAAATGGATTCGTAGAACAATCGAGCTTTAGTCCAAGTTTCTTGCAATTTAACCAAAGCTTTTTAATAATGATAATAATAATAATAATAATAATAATAATAATGCTTCACCTGTGGAAGTTATAATATAAATACAGGTTTAAACCTATTAAATATACATACTAATTAAGTCAATCGTCCATTATCCAGCCTGAACTAATAGCAACCACTTGCACGTGTTTGTACAACGTTGAAGATATAATGAACATGGAACAGTG
>JBAHVQ010126356.1:0-24538 GCA_036872915.1 Nanipora kamurai | reverse complement strand
TAAGTTTCCCGCGCTTTTACAGGCAGCAAAATCTGTCCATATAAACATGTCATCCCATCCCGGCAAGCAGGGATCATATAAATAGGCCCTAAGGGTAGTGACAAGATCAGAATTTTAGTCCGCTGTATTCATGTTATAAGACGAACGTTACTTAGGTTATAAAACTCTAATAAAACCTATACCAATAGACCAAGTGCATAAATACCACAATGCATAGCCTCAACTTTATTCTTTTGAATTCAAAAGAATTGAAAATGATGGAATTGAGGCTATGCGTGTAAACCGATGCATTGTGATATTAACGCAACTGGTTTACTCGCTCACCATATTAATAATAAATTACCAGGCTAAAATTTATATTTAAATGTAAATTTTCGTACTTCAGCAGTCGGACATTTGACTGGTCAAGATACCGAGTCAACTTAAATGCATTCTAATTTACAATTTTTTTTTTTGCATTCAGTAAACAAGAGTTTAAGTTGGTAACATATGTGAACTCTTTACCCACCATTAGATTTGTAACATTTCATGGTAAGCATTTCCTGATACTAATTAGAACCAACTTTCAATTTTCACGTGATCTTCCGCAGGAACACACGAAAAACTGACTGCTTGATTTAAAGGTTTGTAATAATAAGCCTAAAAAAGGTTACCTTCAAAATATATGAAAACACCATTTTTTCTCCTGATAGCTTTCCTTTGTCTAATGATTACAGCTGGCATTACTACAAAAATCAAGAGTTAACATGTAATAGAACTGCTGTATTTGCGTATTGTAAGTAACTTTGCATTTCGATATGGGGCCCCAAGTTCACTAACAGGGAAAAAATATCCCAGTGGCTAGTTGTCAGAAAAAATCCTAGAGACCACCGATGAATCAATAACCTTATTGATTTGGGATGTAAGCTTCGGACAATCCCGTACCCAGGGGCTCATCTCCACTCCCGCTACTCGCACGCTGCTAAAAACCCTGACTTCGGCTGGTCACACGACTCCCAATATCTAGGAGCTCAAAAACCACATGTTACGGGAAGGGTCACAGATTCTGACAAAATATCGATCGTGAGTCTAACGAGAACGAAAAAAGCAGTTGAAAAGCGGTCGCTCTAGTTTGTGTCGTCTGTGTGGACCAATTGTGGATCATAAACATTCAAGGAATATCTATTATAAGTCGAACTTAAGCATCCTTCAGTTAGCGCAAGAAATACGTAGTCCGCATGCAAACCTTGTGGAAAAAGAAGAATCGTTACCGCATTTAGTTGCCACATAAAAACAGCAAGTGATCTTGTTGAACTTCGGACGCCATTTTGAGGATAATTACGAAAGAATATAATTTCATGCTCAACCCTCCCCCCACTGGGGAATCAAATTGTTATTCATCCACGTGACCAGCAGAAACCAGGTTTTTTTCGCAGCGTCAGAGTAGCAGAACGTGAGGTAAGACCCTGGGTACGAGGTTGCGCCTACACAACCACACCCACTGCTTTTTACAAACAACCACACCTCTATGACTCATACGATCGCCCACTTACGACACACGAACAAGATACAAATACAGGCGAACCTGACATTTACTCTCCTGTATCGTTTTTATCAGGTCTTGGTGCATGGAAATGATAGCTTCATGCATTAAAGGAGACAGAATATAATTTTAGTACAGTAAATTGATTAGAGCAACAAGTCTTTCTAGGAAATAAAAATGCAAGTGCATGAATGACCATAGAAAGTGCTTATAAAACATTAACCAAAGACTGTGTGTGCCAGTTGGAAATTTGCCACTCTTAAATCTTACTAAGGATTCATGAGAGAAACTGTGGCATTGCAATGCCCACTGAATTCCATAAACAGTACACTGTTGCTGTGCTGAGGTGCACTTAATTGCCCCCAGTTTTCTTTGTGGATTGTTTCCCCCTTACAGTACTATTTATTTACTGAAAGAAAGATTAATATGATTGCTTCATTATCTATGCTAGAGAGGACTGGTAAAACTAAGTTTAATAAAGGTTAGCAGAGGCGAGGAAATGTTTGTATCTTAAATTTTGGTTCGGTAATTAGCTGAAGAAAAGCCAGCAGAAGTCTTTATTCAATGCCATTCATCTGAATGGCCAACAAACTTTAAAAAATAACAGCAAAACCGTATTAGATCCTAATCTGTAATTTGCTGCCACACTTTACTACAACTCACCATACTGGTAACAATTCTCAACATGACCACTAATCTTTCCTTTAGTCCATCAGGTTCACTGTGTGTCTGAGCATGCTTTACATAGGGCAGGATTTGTTGTGTTTGATCATCAAAACAGACATATGGAGATGAGGCAGACATACAAAAATACTTGTAATGCATTTCCTTATCTGCACCACACAAGTAAATAATCTAACTTCCCTTAATAAAAAAAGATCTTCCTTCTACTACTCCACATCAAATAACTCATCTTTGTAGTTTGCAATGATTTGTCAAAAAAATAGGAAGAATGTTTGGTCTAACTTCCTATCAAATGCTCCTTGTCAGTGCATGATTTGTACGACTGCTTCCCATATCTTCAAGTCAATCACACATGCCTGTACACGTCTTTAAGTGACAGGATATGATTTTATCATTGTTCAGATTTTCATTGATTTATATCCTAGAATTAGAGATCTTTTAACTTCTGTACTATTTTTTCAAAAAATGTGAAAAAGCAACTGAGATACCGTATAATGAAAAATGCTATGACTATATAATGTTTAGATTTGGCACCTTAAAAAATCGTCCAAAGGAAAGAAAAATTCTCCAACTGGCTCAACAAAAAATAGCAATTGTAAGCAGGCATTTTATTCAATTTTTTCCAAACTTTGCCACAAGGGGAGTATTGTACTTTTGCTGTAATCCTTAAATTCTAAATTTTTTATCGTACATACCAAATTTGAAACGTGTAGCTCAAAAATGATACTTGTGGTGAGAATTTTAATAAAATAAACAAAAATTGTATGATGTAAGCTTAACTCTTTTTCTGCAGCATCAGTCTTCCATTATTTCACTGTGGTTAATCCTAGACTATTTTACTCATCAAGTGGAGACATACTGCTAGGAAAGGTTAAGTTCACACGAACCTTCACTTTTTGAAGATCAACACTTGTCTTTGAAAATATCAATTGGCATTAATAACTGGATTGGAAAGTCTTCATACTCATTTTCCTCATGTGCAAGAAATGGCAATTTTCTTTTTCAGAAAACTGTATAAATGTGTTTAATCAGTTCACCTTTCTTTCTTAATTCAGGCTTCCCCTTCTTTACTGTAGCCAGAACCAAATCTCCAGCACCAGCAGCCGGTAATCGATTCAAACGTCCTTTAATGCCCTTGACCGCAATAATGTATAGATTTTTGGCTCCAGTGTTGTCTGCACAGTTTACCACTGCCCCAACTGGCAGACCAAGAGAAATTCGAAACTTGCCTCCAGCTTGTCCTCCACGTCCTGTATTTGGTACAAAGAACTGTCTGTTATTCTTTTCTTCTTCAAAATAATGTTATTCAAAATCTACCCAGAACTGCTAGGACTACTGCTTTGTTAACAAACGAAAGAGTTTAAAATCTGCATATTGTAAATTTTATCAGAATGTATATTTTAAATCACCTAAAATGCTGTTAAATCGACACAATTTGGTATTACCAAATAAGTCATCATAAACCTAGCTGGAAAAACAAGATGAGTTACTCATGGTGTCTAATTAATAATTTTACAAAGTCAGTATTTTTGGTAAAATATTGACAGTTTCAATGCACAGTAACTGGCTTAATGGTTTAGAAAAAAAAGTAATAAGAAGTTACTTCAGTTAACAATAACATAAGGTATCGGATCCAAAAGGATTGTGAATATAATCTCATACAAACCTCGCTTCGACATCTTGGATCCAAAAAGGACGATTAGCTACCTCGTTCCCAGTATTATTTGTCCGCGCCAGCTCGCAATGAGGATCCACTCGGCGGTTCACATTTGATACGAGGAATATTTGGCATTTCCACTAGATTTCATGAAATACTGTCTATATTTGGTGAAAGTTAAGTTTCGAGCGCATGTATTATATATCTTAAGACCCAACCGGGACCAGTTAGTAAAAATGCAACTTTAGGGCCTTCGGCTGGGAACCAAATCTGCTACCGTGCAAACCTATAGTGCTGTGCTCTGCCACGTGAGCTACGAAGGCCGTTGCCGAGAGTGTGGTCTTCAAGGATGGCAAATACTGAAACAACCATGATCAATCGCAGTACAGATTCGAATACGGATCTAACGTATCCGGCCGTATCGCTTCATTATCCGAGTCTAGAAATGACCAGGTGTAAATGTAAAGGGCTGCGTAGCCAATATTGAAAGACGCGTACAAAGCCAATAAGGCTCGACATATCAGACCCTGAGCGTTAAAGGGTGAACTTTTGAACATTACCATTTCCTTCAGATCTCTGAAGGGTCCTTCCCTTTTCAGTGAACTGATTTACTTTCCATCAGTTACACCTCATTGATTAGTTTGTTATTGATTGTTCAATCTTATTGGTCATCTTTTTGTAACATGATTTTTAGTTCTCTCTATAAAAACTCCTCCAAAAACACCACCTAGTTTTTTTATGATACCCTTTTACGTTTCACCTCGACGAAGGCTCTTCGTCGAAGTGAAACGTTGAATGATATGAGAAAAACTAGGTATTGATTTTATAGGAGAAAAATAGTCATGAGGCCGGCAAAAAGATGACCAATCAGTTGAAAAATATATCAGTAACAAACTAAGTTATGAGTTGTAAATTATGGAAATTAAGTCATCTGTTATTTAAAACCATGTCCAACTAGTTTTCTAATAGTTAACCTGCATCAGTGCACGAGAACAAACGAGAAGCCTCATTGACAGAACGAGTGTGAACGACCAAGACAGTATCACTCGTATTAGTCTAGTGCAATATGGCCCAACCTTGTTCCATAAGCCCCCAGTGGGTTTTTGCAGTTTTTGTATCTTTAAAGTATGGAGATTAATAATCTGAATGATGCCATCCCAGTATTTTTTGGGAATTTGAAATATTTGGTATTTCAAGAATTACTTCAGAGATGGCGTCCAATATGGCCGCTATTTTAATAATCGACTAAACTCAACCTTTGTTTCTAGGCCTTCCGATGGATTTTTGCTCTTTTCATGTATTTATGGTATGGAGATTGATGATTTAGATGATGCCATCTTGGCAACCTTTTGGATGTTTAAAATATTTGTCATTTCTGTACTCTAAGATGGAAGATCTTTAATTATTTACCTATTTGCCGTTTCACATAAATGAGAAATTTCTGTTGAGGTGAGGAATGGAATTGTTCATATCTATATTAATATGTACATATCTCTGCATTCGGAATATTTAATTTCTTGTTGTAAATGAATTTACTTTTAACGCAATTACGATTTGATTGCCGTTGTTGAAGTTTGAAAAGCACTATTGAAGATTACAATTGCTTTAATGAACACGCTTTCGGTTTAATGAAGGCCAAAAGGTGCATATTACAATGTACACTATAATGTTCGACTACTAGTGGATGTTCATCAAGCTCGTTATCACGAAAAAAAAACGATTTCTGAGTTCTAGACGGGAATCGAACCCGCAGCCTTCTGATGACCGGTGAGACGCTCTAACCATTGAGCTTCAATGACTCAGATGGTGAGCTAGGGTGCAGGTTCGTCATATGTACTGCCTAAGCGGAAGTCACGATATGATAATGATGATTGAAATACTTAATGCTGAACACAAACTTGGCTCATGTAGGAGCTAGTGGACGTTCGTCAAGCTCGTTATCTCAGAAAAACGATTTCTGAGCTGGTTAAAGCGTCTCACCGGTCATCAGAAGGTTGAGGGTTCGATTCCCGTCTAGGGCTCAAGAATCGTTTTTCTGAGATAACGAGCTTGACGAACGTTCCCTGGTCGTCTGATATATACCAAGCTCCCACATGAGCCAAGTTTGTATTCAGCGTTAAGTACTTTGCTGCTCATCGCAACAAATCAACATTCAATGTTTTCTGACTCTTCCTTTCCGTCCTCTTCATCATCTTTGTTGACATCATTTCTCCAGGAATTATGACAACTTTCTGTGCTGTAGCAACTGCAAAAACCAGTAAAGGATAACTGTGTTTTATGGCATCCTCATCGTGCTTTTTCACATGGAAACTCTGATGGACAACCACAGCGAATCATTTCTAGAATTTCTGGAGGAGCTGGTGCCATGTCGCTGGGCAGCATCACAAGAATGAGTGATTTGGTTGTGTTGTCTTTGGACCAGCCAAATGAAGTTGCATCAAAACGTGGAGGATCTTCATTCAATGCTGCCTTCCAAATACATGCCTGAAAGGGCGCTCGCTTCACACTTTCAGCAAACGCCCCCGACGTCGGGGGAACTGACTTTGGTACTTTCGTCACTTCAGATTTTGCTGTTTTGGCTAATCATATCTGATAGCGAATATCCGACATGTTTTTGCTACCATAGCAAGTGGCAATGAACGATGTGGCTTGTGCTATTACCAGATCGATGTCACTGTTAGGCTCACTGATGGAGTCAAGTTTCAATCTCTTTGTAAGAACCTTAACTACGGTGACTTTACCAGTACCGCAAATGTACCCAACTGTGTTACATCCAGTGACCGCGAGTGCAGCCAGAGAACAACTGAAGCGTGCTTTAGTGCTGTTTGACCAATGTTAATCATGCCTCTTTGAGTACTTGTTCCTTCCATCACAACTGTGCACATCAGCTTGTTATATGTGTACAAATGCAACAAGACGAAGACATCCGAGTCGTCGCTTTTTACTTTGATGCACTTTGTCCCTTGCGTTGTCACTCAAACCATCTGCTGGACCATAATCATATCAGCCTTTTCGTGGCTTGTTCTAAGGTTACTTCTCTAAATTACAATTCCTTGACTTACTTCTTGCGGAGTAGGGGATGGCCCTGTAATACCAATCTATAGTTGTAACTGGTATCAGTTGCTTGCAGTGGCTGACTCTTCAGAACTCGTTTCACTCTCTGACGAAGGGCCTTAGTTCGAAACATTAGAATTCTTTATCATAAATTCGGCCGTCTACCAACCTTTCAAATTTTTGTGCTGTTTTGTACTGCTTACGCAGCATCCCATTTTTATATCATTGTCTGACCCTTTCTGGTATTTGATGGCAAATGATATCTATTAGATGAACCTTGTTTTTTGTGATGGAACAGGATGACGTTGCATGCAGGTAAGGGTGCATCTGCACGGATTTGGTGACATCCACTTGATGGCGACCCAGCCCGATAACTTCGTGTTGTACCCTTCGTACTATATTCATAATAGTGATCGAAGACGAGATATACATCGCTCTGCACTAGGTTAGAAACGATAAACAATAAGAGGCTGTTGATGAGGTCGCACACAGTTCCATTTTGAGGCCAGTGAATGATCCAGGGAATCGCACATCCATCCAGAATAGTAACATTCCGTACGCGCCGATCAACTTGTAACCTCTTCAACGTGGCTTTCGTTTCAATTCGCTGCTCTTATGGAACCATCATCTTCAAACAATGACATCTGGATCGGAGCTAACTCGTACCTAGAGATGTTCTCTATGCTTATATCACGGGAGTTCATAACGCTCATCACTCTAGAATATATAAGCTCCGTATCGAAGGTTGATCCTGCGCCAACTTTCACAAGCTTTCTGCATATTGACATTGTTTATACGTTGCTGCTCAAAGGGGCATGAAATCCTCTAGGCCAACTTTCTTCGCACCTTATTATCTGATCCTCTCCCAAAGATATGGCATTATCGACATTCACAGCTGCTCGATGTACATGTACATGTCAGACCACATACCATTCCACAAGCCAAGATTACGGCGCATCACGTGTTGGCCTTTCATGCAATTTGTCAGCAGTTTTCGCGGAAGGCGTTCCATTGATCTGAGATAGTACAGCCCGTATCTGGCATAGTTGAAGTGACCAGCAGCAAAAAATAAGGCTTGGTAAGGAACAGGAATATATTTACAATTCCAGGAGATGATAAAATCAGCAAGTCCTGTCCAAAAAACTCAGATAATCTTTGGATAAGGTTACGACGGGAAAGGTTACTGCTATTATTTGACATGTATAAGTTAAAAATTTCGACAGAGCTTCAGACGTGAGTTGGATTCCCTCTCATTACATTCACGACCATTTCAAAAGCTGAATCGACGCCATGGCACTGCGAATCATACTTTGTTTTTACAGCATTGAATGCTCGTGGTGCCATAAATCTTGGTTTGCAGTCACTATGATAACGAGCATTAGCAACATTAAGGTCGCTAACTGCGTTATGCAATCGAGTGCGGATTTGGTCTCCCTATTCATCTTGACGTAAATCACATGCTTCCAAGGCTGCCTCCTTAAATGTTTTTCCTCCAGGACCTTGATCTGCCGTCCTGCGCCATTTAACTTGGCGCCAGCGATTTGGGTGACGAGGATCTGGATCCACAATGCATCTTTCAGCACAAAAAAGGCAAACTTCTTTGAAAGAGAACAGGCGATCTGAGTCTGCCCATCGTCCTCGTTTCGCAGCCGAAGGTGGACTTGAGTGTTCAAGCACATCTTGTCCTTGTCGTTTTAAATAGCGCTTAATATGAGATGCGGAAGCATGGGAAGAAACACGCGATCGATGGCATTGAACTGTGATATCACTACTGGTTTCTATTTCATGTCGAACTTGTCCTTGCAGGTTATCGCCTCTGATTTTGCTTTTTCCTTAAAGGCCACTGCCCACATTTAAAGAAACACTCACTCATTTAAGTTTCCAAAACATTTTCCAGTTTACTATATTTTTCAACTTTTATAACATAAACATAGTGGACCACACAATAATTTTAAGTTGTTTGTTTTATCTAATTTTCATTGTTAACAATATTTTCAATTCAAATGCTAAAAACGGCATTAATTAAACAAACCAAAATACTTACAGTATTTCAGAAGATGGGCAAATATGAGCCTGCAAATCTTTTGATCAGTACTCGTCTCTCCTATTTTGTATTTTGACTGATTTCGACTCATTGTTGATTATTGTGATTATTTTATACTAACCCAACATTATATATTGTAAGTTAAAAACAACAATACGGTATTTATTAGTTAATAACGTCCATACCATGGTTTAAACACATTTAAAAATGCCATCAATTACGGCGGCCACATTGGATTTCAAGATGGAGGCAATGCGGGGATCCCTTTTATAAAATGTGGAATATTTCAAATTCCCCAAGGGTACCGGGATGGCATCAACCAAGTTATGCATCTCCATACTTCAGAACTACAAAAACCATTGGGGGGCTTACAAAACAAGGTGAGGCTACAAACTGCCATTTGGCAACCAAAGCTCCCAGGCTCCCAGCAACGACCTTCGCAGCTCAGTAGTCAGAGCACTGCACCAGATTCGCAGGGTCGGGGGTTCGATTCCCAGCCGGAGGCCGTAGACTAGCAATTTTTCGCAAATGGTCCCGGTTGGGTCTCAAAATATATCATTCTGACACTCGGAAATTTCCTTCACCAAACGACAATATCATTTTTGATTATCATACTTGTTTGCCGATTTCGAAAGGCTGAACTACTGCCAGTAAAGCCAATCCCTAAGGTCGTTAGTGTGGATTCGTTTTGGCTTACATTTGATTTGTTATTTGGTTTGTTAAGATACTGAACGTACAGCCCTGAACAAAGTAATAAAGCAAATGACACAACGGCATCTAATGATCAAATTTGATCTGATTTCTCTTTAATCCCTTCAACCATTTAATAGACAGGAAAATGTTGCTTAATTAGAACTGGGTTGTTTAAAGTTTCTAACTAAAAACTGTCATTTGCTGCGTAAATTCTACACGTCGATATTCCAATAAATGTTGATAGCCAATCTTGTTTTTCGAGAGTGACCATGTCATGTTTGTGGAAGTTGATCGTCAGGTTAGTGTAGTCTTGAGAAAGGCTGCTGGTGGAAGTGACTGACGTTTCGACGGCCTTAGCGGCGGTCATCTGCAGAGTCAAGTGTATTTACGTATGCAAATTAATACAAAGTTAAATTATGCATAGTTTATTATTATAATAATTAATCTTCATGTCATCCTCATCGGTACGTCCGTTTTTTCAATTTAAACCAAGTTTTTCACTTATCCTAATCAAGCCAAATAAAATCCTGCACACGGACCTGAAATACATGGAAGTTTAACTTTCGTTGTTACTTTCTGTTAAAGCTTAAGTAGTTTTTTGATACGCTGCAAAACTTTGAGTTCCTGATGGGACTCAAAAACATAACTCTCTGATTGCTTACCAGACACCATAACCATTGAGCTACTATACCGCAGATGAACGTGGTAGCTTCTTGAAAATATCTAAACCTATTGTGACTCAATAAATTATAACTTGCAAACTGAGTTCTGGTGGTTTAATCGCTTGTTAGCAATTAGCAAGGTTGTGGGTTTGTGTCCTCTGTTCGAAGTATTAGTTTGGCCTTTCCAATGCCGAGTTATAGCTTATTGCATTGACAATGTAGGGCACTTAAAATCATCATATTTTGGAGTATGAAAAAAATATGAAGGCTTTGTCCTGTCTGGATAGTTCTAGCTCTCTGCATAGCCAATATATTCATGATTATAACTTTAAAGTTTCAAAGAACCATCTATAATACTTTTAGAGAGATTTGCTTTCTTCTAATACGTTATTTTCAGCGTCGCCAAAATATGGGTTGATTGTTAAACACATTTCTCATGTCCTATTTATCTACTGTTGCCAATTTTGGGGGTAATATTCAGGGATCAACACTTCTTCTCAAAAAAAAAATGGTTGCATTTGGTTAAATCGTTCATTATTATTTTGGCGATCAAAAATACCTATTTCTTCCTGTTGAACCACCTTAACTGATCCATCTGCTAGCCGTCGCTATGACAGAGAATTCATGCGCCTCAGACTTTCCGAGTGAATGACTTTGGAATCTTATGCAGGCGGTCGTCCAGAACGTAAGGGAAGATCGGAATAATTTATCAAGTTTACGGCTATTCTTCCCACACTCCACTCTAAAACAAAGACACAATAGGCACAAAATTGCATCAAGGTAGTTCCAGTAAACCAACGAAGGAAAACGAACTAGCCATTCTGGTCTGAACTTTCGCAGCTTTCCACGAGCCTCGAGCGTTCGTGGAAAAACAAACTTTTGGTCAGGTTTCCAAACATTTTGAATGAAAAGCAACTTTTCAGGAGCTGAAAACTGTCCAATACTTTGATAAACTAAACCAGTGTCACAGGGGGAACATGCTTACGACAAACTAATTGTCCACGCAACGCCATGTCTTTTTTATGGAGTCCCACTAGTTCATGACTAGTTCACTCCAATTGAATTACGGTCGTTCAGCCAATCGAAGGGATTCTTGACTAGTTCGCTCTAATTGCCAGGGAGATTTTAGCCAACAGAAAACAGTTTTGACTAGTTTACTCTAATTGAGTGAACTAGTTTCCACACGAAATTAGAGATTTCCCCGCAATTACACACGTCATATACACGCATTCACGCTCTATTTAGCATATTTCAAGCGCTCGAGCTGGGCAAGAATAAAATGATGCTTGAGGTTTAAATAATATCATTTTAACATTTTGAGTAATTAGGAATACAAATAGTTCTTTTTTCGTTTTTTCCAAAACCTTGACTAGTTTCTGGAAACTAGTTGAACTAGTCTAGATCCACCCCTGGCTTCTAACACTTTTGTTTATTATTACTGCGAACCATTTCTGTAAGTTAAATTTAAACTAACAAAGGTAATGACTTTGGTATTTAATATTTTGGTTCCTTGCTCAAAGCTTTAATTAAATATACATACATCTTTTATTTCACATACAATGCATGAGATACCTAATTACCTGTATAGCCGGAATGCTTATATGTTCACAGACCCTAGTGTGTAAATTTCGGTTTGTTTTGCCTATCTACAACGTGGAACAGCGTTGGCACGTAAACTTATAAACAACGTTGGATCTTAAACACATTGGAATCTGGGTTTTGAAACAAAAAAAGTTTGAATTCGGCAATCTGGTCGGAACACCGATCGAAAGCTTATGTGCGGGTACGCAGATAACAGTAATTTCATAAGTTGTTGGCGAACTTGTCCGTGGTTACCAGTAAATGGTAAGTCAATCAAAAACTGCAACTTAGGTACGGAGAGGGGTTCGATAGGCGGATCAAAGATTTTGTTTAGAAACGTTCGAAAACACTGGTCAATGAACCGCCGAGGATAGCCATTATGAAGTAAGAAAGTCTTAAATTTTGAAAGTTCTCGAAAAATCAAATAGGATGAATTATATTAAAAAAGCGAAATAAAAACGTGTAGGTAAGACCTGTCTTATAAATTATCAAATCCCATGACATGACGTCACTACATCAACTAAGGGCAGAACGGGTTGTGTGCAAGGCGTCACGCTCCTTTTGAGACGTAAGGTGAGGTTTCTTTACGCAGTAAAATTACATTATTGATTGCGAGATGTATGTTACATTGCAAAACATTACATGTTGAGACTCTACAGTATGTTTAAATGTGTTATTCTACAATTAACATAACCAGGGCTTAGGATGGATGGAATGCATCAGCTGCCTGTTTCGCATACAGATGTGTGTGCTTGTGATCGAATCCACCGTATCGAGAAGTCTTGTGCATGGGTCAGGTCATTTCACTACTACAGTATAAACACACCCAATATTTTTCAAATAGTTTGTCATTAACTACTCTCTCAATAATTTCTAACGTAACTCTATCTTTGTGTACATGGAGTATTTCTCTCTAAATCTCGTCATAAGTTATTCACGGTTTATCAATTGCACCAGGGCTGTCTTCGGCAGAAGGACTGAAAAAGAACCACTTTTCTAATCGTATGGATAAATTTTCTGCATTATCTTCGGATTGTTCAGGCATTAGCGGGCTAACAAACAATTTGCCTTCCATCGCTACTGATGTTTTCCGTAAAGAAGGAGGTGTTTCTAACGCAGACGTAATTTTATCCACATCTTCATCATCACTTGAACCTAAAGAAATTTCTGCATGCGATTCTTGCTTTTCATGAATATCGACATCCTCTCTATCCCCAGACTCCGAATCTTTTAATGTTAGAGCTTTTATTGCTGACTCCATATCTTTTTCCACTTCACGAGAAATAGACAAGCTATCTAGTCTGCTAGACTCAATTAAGTGAGCTCCATCAGGATTTTCTTCTCCAACACCCTGTCCTCGAGGTTCTAGGAGATTCATCTGGCTGCTGCGGCTCTCATGAATCGAGTCACTAATTATTTCTAAGTTTCTTAATGCAGCATGGTAATCCTGTTTAGCAGCCTGAATATCATGTTGTAGCTTGAACACTTTTCTTTTTTGACCCTGAAGATTACGGTAAATTAAAAAGTCATGGCACTTAACACAGATATGGATTGATACAATTTACATTTTAGCTACTTGTATCGTAATTCTTGATTTTGTGTAATATGCCAAACACTCAAAAATCTGTTTCTTTTTTATATTTTAAGGAATTTGATTAGTTTTTTGAAAGGGAGAAAATTGCTGGTTTGACTCTGACAGATTTGCTGGTAAATTACGATAGAGAACAAAAATTAAAGTATTTGACAGGAAAACTGCCATAGCATTAGTGTAGTAATGCGGAACATACATGTACTTTTACTAACCATTGTTTTACTGAATTTCGCATGATCTGCCAATCGGTTATATCCCGATTACCGTGTACGCTTGCGCTAGAACGAAACTGGGTGGCTAACTTTTCATGTGAAAATGAGGTGGATTTTTTAAATTTAAACTACATCTAATTTTCTCGTGGAAGGTTTATCACCAGGACTCGTCCTCCATCCTCTAAATCAGAATTTGGATCCAGGAGTGGGTAATCGGATCAAAATTTTAAGTAAGGTGGTATCGGACCAAGTGGTACAATCCTTTCATTTTGTAAAATTATTCCTGACCTCAAAGACTCAATATTCATTTAGAAACCAAACCACAATCACATCCGAAAAAGAAAAACGTCAGAAACATTGTTTTCGGGGGTGGAGGATGCTTCTTCAGGAATTTTTGACATTTCAAAGTCTCTGGATTGTTACTTTTTGTATTCTGGTTAGAGAAAATGGATAATTCCTTCGCTGTGTGACTACGGAAAACCATAAAATTTTAAACCTAATTTGAACCTTGTTAAGCCACTAAGCATAAGAGTAACATGACGAAGCTACAAAATCCACCCACGGAACAAAAATATTTGATATCTACCTTTATCGTTTTACAGTCTAATATACGGCACAACTTGAAAGTGTTTTTGATTCATGAAAGGTCAAAAAGAGCCACTAGCAATGTTAAACATTCCAGAAAATTTCTATTGCGTTTTCTTTAAATACCACTTCGTTTCCTGATGGCACGAAAACATGATAATTAGTAACAGCAGATACTTGAATTGCAATCTAGCTGGACGGAACTCGACGCAATCTATCCCATGGACCGCTGAAACCTGGTTGAACCACTGCATCCTTTTTTGCCAGTACATCTAGAAATACGAATATACAACCCCTCGCCCATGATATAATCATATCCCTTGAGTGTACGACCACGCTAGACGGCTCGATAGCCTAAAATTCAACTTTTAATGGACAAATCATTTTTATTATACCTGGAACCTGAAAAACTGTTGGCCAAACGTCGCTTTGAAGCAATTACAACCAATTATCACAACTGAGAAATTCCAGAGAATCGAGTAACCTCGTCCCAATTCAAACTTTCGTACCTGTATAGTCTAGGGGTCTGTGGTGGGAGAGGTAAACAGAGAGATTACAAACTTTCTTACTAACATAAATTAATGGAAAAGGATTTAAAAATATAGCAGATATTACGTCTACACATTGGTGGGTTTCTGATTGAAGAAAAGACAATTCTCGAAACATAACTTATGCGGCATCTGTGGTAATTATTTATAGCGTTTACTTACCTTGAGCATTATGTTATATTTTTCTTTCATCTCAAAGTAAGGCCTGAAAGACATCAAATTAACGACTCTGAGAACCAAAGATAATGTTTCTTTGCAGGGAAACTATCTCAAGGGTAGGGTTACCATATTTTTTGTACGTCCAACCGTGACGTGACATCTCAGTAGCTTGGACAGTGCGAAACACCACTTGGTAAGCTTTTCTTCCCTTTTTCAGCAACTATCCCCAATTGAGCCTGACACTCAGAAACGGAGTAGTGAAGTAGAAATTGTCTGTTTTCACATGTGCTTTTCTGTCTTTTAAAATGTCATTCTTGTCGATAGTGTAAAATCTAGTTAAGTTAAGTGAACCAGACCCAATATGTTAATTAGGAGACAATTAGATAATTTAGCACAGTGAGGGCTGGACAGGAAGCCAAACTGTGAAAACCAGGACATACGGTAACCCAGTTCAACCTACTTCGAGTTGAAACTTGGTTGGAATTTTAGTTATATATTCTGCAAATTTAAAAAGCTTCATATCAAAATTCCAATAATTGCCTTTTATTTGATTTAGCAATGTAGGTTATTTAACAAAAACTTGGTATTGATAATACATTTATTTGTATGCTGACGATACATTTCCCTGTTTAAATAAAGTTTCATTCATTCATAGTAACATTTGATCCGCCATAAAGCCAAAACATATAATGTAATAGTAAAATGGAATCTGCTTCGATAGAACCGTAGAGATTAAAGTGTATATCACCCCAAAATTTCCTTGTACTCCACAAAGTTCACACATTTCCCAAAGAAATATTTTGTCCATTTTGTTCTATTTTCTCCAAACGAAGGCATTTTATTGCCTTTCAAAGTCGCGAAAAAGCACTGCCATTTTGGTACACAATAGAGCTTATAAGGAGGACGGGTCTATGCCTAAACAGACGTCAATAACCTAATTTCCATGGCGTTCATTCTTTGAAAGTGGCATATAAATTAGTTTGAGACGTCTAAGTAGTAACAGACCCATTCTCCTCCCACGCTCGGTTGTGTACCAAGAAGGTGGTGTTTTTCCATGACTTTACGGGTCATAAAGTGAATGGTTTTGGAGAAAATAGAACAAAATGAACAAAATATTTCTCTGGGAAATGCGTGAACTTTGTGGAGTAAAAAGAGATTTTGGGGTGACATATTCATTAAGAGAATTGCGGTGATTCCGATAATTGTGACTATCACAAAGTTTAAGGGCCAAATACCCTGAGACTTTTTGACTAAAAGATTTTATTTAATAGTTGAATAATTTAAGAGACTACTCAGTAAATGTCGAAGTTTGCCATTGTATGGTTTATAAACGTACTTTTTTAGTTGCGTTTTGCAACTAATATGGTGTCACAAGATGTGACGTAGAAATAATCGTTTGAGTAATTAACACTTTCGACACCGGATTTTAAAAGCAGCGGGTATCTTATTAAGTTCGTATTCCCACAATCACCTTAATGTTCATTAGGGACGTAATGAAAGAGTGAGAAACGTTTTTGTGATAAAGTTAAATATTTATATTTCGTCACGTTTTGTTCACGTGTTGATCACGCGATCACGTGCTAGAAGAACGTGGTCAATTTCACTTGTCATTTGAAACGCCACGATATACTGGACTTGTTATATTTGTATCTTTATTTATTATTTTTGCTTTAAACACAATATATCTTAAAAATTATGGTCTGTCGAACTGTTTACTTGTATTAACAAACCCGACATATTATGCAACGTGCATAACATGGCGCCCAATGTGGGGCGGTGAATCTGGTTTCACTGTCTGATCGAATTTCATGGTAAAATCGACGACGAAAACGACAATCTCGACAACGAAATGTCTACAAATATTGGAAGAATTCGAGCAGGACGAGCTGCCAACAGAGGAGTTACTACGAAGCTGATAAAGGAGGCAGAGTTTCTCATAAAGAAACTAAACGAACCACAAGGGAAATCCGACATTGGAAGAATGGAGACCATTTGTGCGATACTTAACGAGAAGAAGGGTGTTCTGAGAGAACTCGACGAAAAGGTGATTACTTTATGGGAAATTACGGATATCGAAAGGGAAATTGAGGAAGCCGACGAAGTAATGTCACGTGTTTTGGATATACAGAGGATTATTTGCGAGAAAAGTAAACAGAAAATTACACACGCGAAGAACAAAACACGACAGGAAGTGTCGCCGCCAAATCCGAGTCTTGTTGATGAAACGACGACGAATGCAGAAAGCTCTACAGGTACGGTGAAGTCAGTTCAATCACATTCGTTAAATAATGTGAAACGATAAATTCAAATTAAACTCACACTGCCGACGTCAACTGAAAAAGTTGACTCGAACGGGATTTGAACTCGCACCTTCGGGAATCCGGTCCGCCGCTCTACCTGTTGAGCTATCGAGCCACAGGGATTGGAGGCGAGTTACTATCCAATTTAAGTGTACGAGAGAGTTATTATCCAATTTAAGTGTACGTTGTTGCGAGAATATCTCGTACACTTAAATTGGATAACAACTCGCCTCCAACCCCTGTGGCTCGATAGCTGCAAAGGACAATATGTCACTGAACTCTGAACTGTCTAGAGAAGGGACCAAATCTAGTTCCACATCTATTTGACACCGTTGTGAACTTTAGAGGCTACCCAGTAGGACTTGTAGCTGATATCGAGAAGGCTTTTCACCAAATTTAAGTGGCACCCAACGATAGAAGGATGTTGAAATTTCTCTGGTTTGAAGAAATCAACCAAGACGACCCGACCATCAGGGAGTATCAGTTCTGTCGCCTACCATTTGGCCTCACGCCAAGTCCTGCCATTTTATCCAGTACCATTTGCCATCATCTCTCCAAATACAAAGACACAGAGCCAGAGATAGCTTCATTAGTACTCGAGTCCCTCTACGTAGACGATTTTGTTGGTGGAGCCTATGACAACGCAGAAGCCTTACACATTTATCGCACACCGCAAGACCTAATGAGCAAGGGTGGCTTCAAGCTTCGAAAATGGCATTCGAATTCCCCACATGTTCGAGATGTTATCGCAACGCAGGAAAATGACAAGTTGAATAACGGTAAAAAGAAAGCATCACCAGAAGCTACTCAGAGCAACGCCAATGCAAGTGTGGAGAAAAACGTACTCGAGCTCCCGATGTCATATCCATCACCACAAGATAAATCAGAGACGGATTGTTATGTCAAAATCTTAGGGATCAATTGGAATGTGGAGAGTGACGAATTCCGCTACGACCTTCGTGAAATTGTTGAATATGCCCAGTCTCTTCCAGCTACTAAGCGGTCAGTGTTGAAGCTTTCCGCCAAAGTCTTCGACCCTGTCGGACTTATCACGCCATTCACGGTAACCATGAAGATGCTGTTTCAAACCATCTGTACCACGAATATGAATTGGGACGACAACCTAGAAGGAAAGGCATTGGCAAGGTGGCTCGTGAACGAACTGTATGCCTTGAACGATATACGAGTACCCCGGTGCTATTTTCGCTGTATCAGCGACCTTTCCCGAACACATCAGATTCACGGATTCTGTGATGCGTCCGACCTTGCGTTTGCGGCAGTGGTGTACCTTAGAACAGAACACAGCAATGGTGAGGTGGAGGTGAATCTGATGGCTTCCAAGACACGAGTTGCACCAATCAAAAAGCAATCTACGCCACGACTCGAACTGCTAGGAGCGAATATCTTGGCAAGATTAGTCAAGTCGATTATCCACGCAATCACGTCTCTGAAGGTCACTCCTGACGTCATCTAATGGACGGACTCGTTCACAACTCTTTGTTGGATACGAAACCATAAGGTGTGGAAACCGTGTGTCCAAAATCGAGTGAAAGAAATCAGAGAGCTGACCAGTGATTACCAATGGAGACATTGTCCCGGAGAATTCAACCCGGCCGATATGCCGTCTCGTGGTTGCTCGGGGCGCGAACTCACTGAAGCTGAAACATGGTGGAATGGTCCAAACTTTCTGAAGTATACTGAAGATCAGTGGCCAGAGAATCGACAACCCACGAGTAAGGACCACGAACAAGATTATACCGAAGTGATGAAGCACCCACCTTCGATAATGCACTCTCTGGCTGGTATTTCATCAAACCCTGATAGCGTCATCGATATTGAGATCATTGACCACCAAAGATTCAGCACAAAAACCAAGTTGCTTCGAGTCACTGCACGAATCCTCCAGTTCATAAAGAGAACAAGAAAGCAACGAACTAAAGAACTAAACGCTGACGAGTTACAAGAAGCCGAAAAACTGTGGATCCGCAGAATGCAGTCTACAGCCTTTGCTGAAGAGATCCACTGCATCCGCGCAGGTCGTTCGAATTCGATGGTTAAACAACTCGGATTATTTCTCGACCAAGATAATATCGTTCGTTGCGAAGGACGAATCAGCAATTCTACAATACCTGATACCGCGAAACAGCCAATTCTCCTCCCATCGAAGCATGATTTTACCAAGTTGGTTATTCGCGAAAGTCACGAGATGGTACATCACGATGGAATCAGAGAAACTCTGAACTTCGTTCGAGGAAATCATTGGGTTCTGCGTGGTAGAGAAACCGTGAAAGGAATCGTAAGAAAATGCGTGACGTGCAGGAAATTTGAAGGAAAAGTCTTTGCTACTCCTAAAGAACCTGCCTTACCTTCAAGTCGAGTCAGCGACGAGCCCCCGTTTACGAACACTGGGGTCGACTTCCCAGGCCCTCTCTACGCTACGACAAATCAAGCGACGAAAAAGGTCTATATATGTTTGTTCACTTGTGCTTCCACCAGAGCAGTCCATATTGAAATGGTGGATAGTTTAACCGTACCTTCATTCCTTCAAGCCTTTCGACGCTTTGCTTCACGAAGAGGTTTGCCCGCTCGACTATTGACCGATAATGCTAAGACCTTCAAAGGATGTGACGAATATTCTGAGATCTTCAGAAATCCAACGAGAACTGACTTCGAAGGGAGTGAGATGGGAATTCATTGTAGAGAAAGCACCATGCCATGGTGGCTTTTGGGAGCGCACGATACAGAGTACCAAGAGATGTTTAAAGAAAAGTCTTGGACGAACTTCACTGGACTTCGAAGCGTTGAGAACACTGTTGGTGGAAATCGAGACCACGATTAAAAATAGACCACTCACTTACGTATATGACGATGAAGAGTTTCACACCCGCTTACACCTTCTCAACTCGTTTATAGTAGACAAATCTTATCGACACCAAGCGACCGACAATTTGACATTATCAGTATGAACCAATCTTTGACAAGGAGAGCCAAGCATCAAAGGCGTTTATTAGGTCATTTCACCAATCTTTGGAAAAGGGAATACCTGTTAAGTATCAGAGAAACATCGCGTGCACTTCACGGACCAGAAAAGGAGAAGATAGCCGTTGGTGATGTGGTAATCTTGAAGAATGAATCATTCTCGCGAGTTTTTTGGAAGTTAGCGAAGGTTAAGGAGCTGTTGCGGAGTAACGACGGTATAATTCGTGCTGCGAAGATTTGTGATTTGTGTGTGTAGTTCAAAGAAGGGAAGAGTAACTGAGCTACGCCGACCCATACAACATTTGGTGCCTCTAGAATTACGAATGAGCCCCGATCCTGTGAACAACGTTCCAAATGCCGCTGACGAAACCGTGCCCGATGCAGATGAGCCTACAAGACGAAGACCAAGACGAGCTGCAGCAGTTATTGGTGAACTCTTGCGAAAGGGACTGAGCTGAGTAACTTTCAAAAAAACTTTGTTATAAGTTGCTAGTTTAATTTATTGATCACTTCGGAGTGATCAACGCCGGGAGTGTGATAAAGTTGAATATTTATATTTCGTCACGTTTTGTTCACGTGTTGATCACGCGATCACGTGCTTGAAGAACGTGGTCAATTTCACTTGTCATTTGAAACGCCACGATATACTGGACTTGTTATATTTGTATCTTTATTTATTATTTTTGCTTTAAACACAATATATCTTAAAAATTATGGTCTGTCGAACTGTTTACTTGTATTAACAAACCCGACATATTATGCAACGTGCATAACAGTTTTATTTAAAACATGAAACGTTCGTCGATACATTCATTATGAATTTAACTACAACTACATACAATCAATTTGGAAGGAATGGTGATACAGTATATGTATCTAATTCAATGCGTGGTCAGCTATCATCTGATACGAACACGCATTTCAGACATTGCATCTATTTGAGTTGACCCTGACGGATACATCATGCGACTAATTTAAATTAGTTAAAGAATTTGCATTTACCATCGCATTTAACTGACCGAATTCAATTCATCTTAGTTCACTAGATGTTCCGATCTCGCAAAGACCTCAGCAATCCTCTTTTTACATTAGTTAAATACTCAGACGGAGGTGACAATATAACATCATCAGTAGCGCACCTGAGTGGAGGCTAGAGGCTGACGCCCCCCTTTCAGGTGCAGAAAATGAGCGTGAGAGATCCTGCCCAAACAAAATTTTTAATTTCAAACTGTTTTTAACAGTAGCTTTTAAAGAGAACATTTACGATAAACGGGTCATTTTACCATGGAAATAAACCACACTTTGCAAGTCAAATGCATTTTACCCACCCATTACCAAAGTCAGTCAAATGAATTCCACTGTCAAACATATATAACATTTTTAATGTTTAAGTAACCAAAGAAATCATTGTTTCAAGAGGTATTTCAGCATATATCGCGCTTAACGGCTGTCTACACGGGTGATTTATTATGTGAATTTTCTCAACCTGAATTATGCGATTGAGTGAATAACTGAGGAAACTTTTTCCACGTTCCGCTTTGCACAAATGGTTTACCGGGTACTAGGATCGTAAGTCACTATTCGATCACATGTGTCAGGATGATAAAAATCGCAAGAAAAAATGTCGTTGTAAACAGCCCTTCAGGAAGTGCTCTTGCGTCGCACCATTAGAACGCTATAAATGGCCAAATAGTAAATTAAAAAATTTCAACTTTTTTAGTGATCATGCCTTCAACCCCTCCGGGAGACCACTTCGCTGTGCTACTTAAAACAGGGAAGTCTGGGGTGTACTTTTGAGAGTTGTATTCCCAAATTTGATGGTTTTAATTGTTTTTGGTGTTGTCATCTGGAAGTTAAACATGTACGAAAATTACTTAATTGTGTGGATGCAGAAGTCTTGCTTCTTTTTCGGTGGTAAATTAATGAACCTTAAATAATTATTATAGCAGGCACTTCATGGGTTTGAGGAGAAAAAATTTTATTTTGACTTTCTTTTCCTCCTTTGGACATTTGAAGTAAAGTTTTGTTCTCCTGTTTTGTGCATGGTGTCCTGGAAACAGCTTGATATATTAGGAAATGGTCTACAAACTGAAATGTTGGCAACATAATTTAAGGAAAAGTCACCAACTTTGGGATAGATGGAACTGAGGGGGGCTATTGGGGGTTACCTCCCCATGAATTGGCAAGTTCCTTCCATGCTTTGTTGGGACAGGTCCTATCCCTCTGGTAACTTGCTTTCTAATGCCTCCTTTCCATATGTACTCTTCAAGGTTCAACCTTAAATTTTAGTATTTCTATCTTTGCCCAATGCAGGTAAACAAAAAAAAAATACTCAGGAGGATGCTAAATTGGTACCCCACCCGGGATGGGATAAAAAAATCTCATACAAGGAAGAATTATTACATAAATGCTACTTGCCAAGCTGGCATAAGCTCTATTTCAAAACTATACTTCATTTAGATACCTTGTCTTCTGTATGACAGATTTAAGATTTTTGTGAAGATGTCTAGTCTTCTCTTGCATTTCATTAAAGGCCTGAGATACTTCTAAATGGACCCTCTCTGCAACATTTTTTTCTTGATTGGCTTCCATCACCTTTTTAATGAAAATAGGATTAAGCCAGCAAATGCCAGCTGAACCTTAAGAAATATAGCACAAACATCCTAAGATAAATGACACCTTGTAAACACAATATTTGACCTATGTAACAAAGATCAAACTTATCATGGTGATATTTTGACTATATTGTAAAGAAACTGTGAAACCTACAATATTTTAAGGTTAGGTTTAGGCAAAAGTAGATTTAAATTTAAATCATATTCAAAGATATACAAGAAGTGGTATTTACATGAATGGCAGAAAATTAAATTACGGAAAAAGTGCCAACTCCTTACATGCTACATATAAATTTTTGAATATTCACAAGCTCTGTTACTATGGTGTCATGTCTCCAGTATGTCTACAGGTATACAACTAACACCTTTATTTGGTAACACACTACGTTTGACAATGATGTTTTGGCTACTTTTATAGCTCAAATCTTGAGTTTACAAACTGTATCTCGTTACGACCTTTAACACACTAAATGACAAGGTCACCCTTTTGTGACTCTAACAATTTGGTTTTGCTAACATCAAACAATTTTGTTCAGCGAAGGGAAAATTCTAGCAGTGGTGAAACGGCAAAAGTATGGTACGTCAGTATATATACTTTGCCGCTGAATGACTAATAACTGATTACTGGTAACAATTAAAACTTATTCACACAATTCATTGTACAGAGAAATGCAGAGAAAATTAATCTTTCTCAAGCTACATTTCTAAAAAGTAGGAACAATCTATTTAGAACTGTGAAGAATTTTACCTTCATAGTAGCATGGTTTAACATCTCTTGACAGGCTGAATCTAACAGTCTTTCATTTTGACTTAACTTTTCCTCAGCCTTCTTAACCATGACTTTGGCTGCATGATAATTATCGCATGCTCTTTCATACCTTGCTGCTGCTTGTTCACTTTCATCATGAACCTAAAATGTAGTTCAGTCTAAATCAAAATAATGCACACAGTCCTCTGGAATAGAGTCTTGTACTGAACTACAGTGTAAATCTTATAGGTATCTTAACCCATTAAGAGGCAATGGCACAACAATGTAGTGTTCTATTCTTGCTAACACTAGATGATTTTACTCATCAATGCAATGAGTCCTGGCCATGAAAGAGTTAATATACTCAAATGAAGCAAATAAAACAATCTATCTATATATGGTAATAAATGTTATAAAACAATGGTTGGTTGTTTAAAGCCCATGTAGCTTATCCACTGAATTAAAGTCATAGAAAGTGAGCAAACTATTCCTGTATTGAGAAAATGAACTTAAATTTTATTCACTAAATAGTAAGATATCCACTGGATAAATGTAATTATGTACACTATATATATGAATAGGTTATACACCTCCACCTCAGGTGACAACTTGTTAAGGTCTAAAAAAGTCCTCATGCAAGGTCAAGGTATATGTTACAAATTATATTATATAATTGACCAATAACAACATTGATGAGATTGAGATACCAGGAACTGATTTTTGGTATCAAGCACTTTGTGACATTCATCTGGTGTACATGTTTCTGTGTGCATATACAGTAGACAGTATAACTGTATGTATCTAATATATATATATATATATATATGAGATTCTTTCAGAAGATGAAACAGGCTGTAGTGACTTTTTGAGGTAAGTGACATAATACTATTTGCTCTATCTGTTT
>JBAHVQ010126029.1:0-14317 GCA_036872915.1 Nanipora kamurai | reverse complement strand
GAGCGCGATCTGCATTATGCGGGGGTGTTAGGCGCGCGCAAACGCGCGGTTGCGCAAATTGAGATAAGCGTTGATGCGGCCGATAGCACGCCAGAGGCGGAAAAGCAGGCCGCGATGATCCGCAAATGGTTGATGCGCGATGAGCTTGCATCGGAGATTTTCAATATTCTTGATGCGCTCGGAAAGGGCTATTCGGTAACCGAGATTATCTGGGATATATCCGAAGGGCAATATTATCCGGCGCGCTTAGAATGGCGCGATCCGCGCTGGTTTTGTGTTGATCGGAACGATTTACAAACGCTTATGCTCAAGCGCGCGGGCAGCCAGCCCGAAGCTTTGGCAGCCTTCAAATTCATCACCGCGCATATGCCGTCAAAATCCGGCCTGCCGCTGCGTTCGGGGCTGGCGCGGGTGGCGATTTGGGCGTGGATGTTCAAAGCCTTTACCAATCGCGATTGGACGATTTTTTCGCAGACCTACGGCATGCCTATTCGGCTTGGCCGCTATGATGGAAATACGACGGCTGATGATAAAGACACGCTCTTGCGGGCGGTGCGCAATATTATTGGCGATGGGGCGGCGATTGTCCCGCACTCGATGGAGATGGAATTCATCCAGCCAAAGAACCTGTCAGCTACGGGGCAGCTCTATCGCGAGCGCTGCGAATGGCTGGATAAGCAGATGAGCAAAGCGATTTTGGGGCAGACCTCAACCACCGATGCGGTTGTTGGCGGGCTTGGCTCGGGCAAAGAGCATCGGGAAGTGCAAAAGGATATCGAAGCCGCCGATGCGCGGGCTTTATCGGCGATTTTGAACCGCGATTTGGTGCGCCCGTGGATTGATTTGGAATTCGGCCAACAGAAGGCCTATCCGCGGCTGAAAATTATCCGCGAACGGGAAGAAGATTTGGCGATGCTTTCAAGCGCCTTAGCGCCGCTTATCGATCGCGGATTGGCGGTGGATGCGAAGAGCATTCGCGATCGCTTTGGCCTGAAAGAGCCAGAAAAAGGCGCGGACATTCTGCGCCCGGTGCAGGCGGGGGGCAGTTCGAGCGATGCATTGGAACAGAATCGAAAAATTAAAAACTTTTCCGGCGAAATTAAAAAGGCTACGCCGGCTTTACGGGGCAATAGTGCCGAAATTCATCAAAGCCGCTCTGCGGGGCTTACAGCGCCTCTTGCGAAAATCGAAAATCTGAAAGAAGAGCTGGCCGCTTTGCTGGGTCAGGAGGCGGCGCCAATTTTAGAGCAGCTGCGCGATATGGCCGGGGCGGCGGGATCATTAGAGGAGCTTCGCGAAATGCTGCTTATTGCCCTGCCCGATCTGCGCCGCACCGATCTGGCCGAAAGTTTTGGCGATGCCTTGGCGCTCGCGCAGGCGCATGGGATGGTTGATATAGGCGTATCAAATGGCTGATCTTAGGGGGCGCTTTAAGAAACCATTCAAAGAGCAGCTTGCCGCCCTGCGCTTGCGGATGGGCGATCTGGTGCCAACGAAGCGTTGGGATGATATGACGCGCGCGGCGCATGATAGGGCGTTTATGGTTGCCGGCGCAATGAAGGCGGATTTGCTGGCCGATCTTGCCGGCGCGATTGAGAAATCGGTTGCGAAGGGCGGGACGCTGGAAAGTTTTCGCAAGGATTTTGATAAAATTGTCGAAAAGCATGGCTGGCATGGTTGGACGGGCGAAGAAAGCAAAAAGCGCCGCGCATGGCGCACGCGGATTATTTACCAAACCAATATGATGACCTCCTATCATGCCGGGCGCTATGCCCAGCTTAAGGAAGGGAAATTCACATACTGGATTTACCGCCATGGCGGGGCGCTTGAGCCGCGCCAACATCATCTTTCGTGGGATGGGCTTATTCTGAAAGCCGGGCATCCCTTTTGGAAAACCCATTACCCGCCGAATGGGTGGGGTTGTTCGTGCTATGTTAATGGGGCACGCGATATGAAAGCGGCGCGCCGGCGCGGCGGTAAGTCAAATATTAAACTTCCCCGCAATTGGCAAACGCGCATCGCCAAAACTGGCGCACCGGCGGGGATTGATAAAAATTGGGATTATGCGCCCGGCGGGTCGGTAAGCGATGTTGTGCGGGCGATTGCGCCGAAGATAGAAAAGCTGCCGGCGCCGATTGGCAAGGATTTGTTGCAGGAATGGCTCGATTCTGCTGTATTCGGGCGCTGGTTTGAAAAGCCGCAGGGCTTTTGGCCGATGGCGCGGCTTGATGATGCGGTGCAAGCACAGATTGGGGTGCAAACGCGGCTGGTCTCGCTATCGCGTTATACGCTGAATAAGCAAAAGGTGCGTCACCCCGATCTGGGGCTTTTTGACTATCGCAAGATAGAAGCTATTTTGGCCAATCCGCTTGAGATTATTAAAAGCAAAAGCAAGGAAAATAATTCATGGGTTGTTATTGGCCCCAAAGATAGCCCGGACGGGCGTAAATATCGGCTGGTTGTAAAAATTGTGCATGAAATGGGCGAGATTTTTATTAGCAGCTTTCACCGCATTTGAAAAAAGGCATGGGGATGTGGCTATTTGTAAAGTAAAATGGAGCGCCCCTGACGCACCCCCGAACCTGCGTAGCGGACTCTCCACCCCGCTAACGGCACACCCCAGTCCCAGGCAGACCTTTGGCATTTGCAGAGAGATTTTGCCGCAAGCTCTTGAGACAGGGGGTAGCATTTTTGGAAGGTAAAATCAACGAAAAAGCGGAACCGCTCTTAGAATAAGGAGATAATATAATGGAAGTAGAACTTGACACAAAAGAAATCGAAGCGCTGTTGCGCAAGCTGGCGGATAAGCTCACCGATATGACACCCGCCTTTGCGGATTTGGGAGAAGAGCTTGTTGTAAGCACCAAAGCGCGCTTTGATAGCAGCACCGCCCCCGATGGCACGCCCTGGGCACCCAATAGCGAACATACGATTGCCCGCTATAAGGGCGGCGGCACGAAAAAGCCCCTTATCGGCGAAAGTAAGGAGTTATCGGAGACTATCCATTTCGAAGCGGGGGCGGATTATGTGGAATGGGGCTCTGGGCAGATTTATGCGGCGGTGCAGCAATTTGGCGCTGAAAAGGGCGCATTTGGCACATTTACGCGCACATTCGGCGAAAAACAGCGCGAATATGATATTCCTTTTGGCACTATCCCCGCCCGCCCCTATATCGGGCTTTCCGAAGATGATCGCGATACGATTTCAGAGGTTATCTTGGAATTTTTGAAGAATTTGAAATAATTACCCAAAAAAAAGCAAAAAATATCTGCCGCCACCCCCCGCATTGTGGGGGGTATTTTTTTTGCCCTGCTCGCGGCTTTTTTGGGCGATTTGCTGGCATAATGCTGCATTTCGGGTTTTGGGGGGCGTATTATGCGGCGCTCAAGGCTGCATTCGCAAGATTTTGCAATCCCCGCGATAGGGTGCATTCACCAAAACCAGACACATGCCCCCCGCAATGCGGGGGTTATTCTGCCCGCTTCCCTATGCTAGCGCAAGGGTATGCAACAGATATATTATGGATATATTTCGCTTAATGCTACGGGTTCGGGGGCGGTTCCGGAATGGGTGATGCTTATTCCGATTGTAAATGGCCAAGCCCAGACTCGCGATTTTCGCGGCCCTTATAGCATATCTTCTCCGGAATCGGTTATCGCAATTTCGATGCAGCAATCGCACAAGAAATTGCCGATTGACGAATGCCATTCGATTGATCTGGCCGCCCCGATGGGGCAGCCGGCACCGGCACGGGGATGGATTATCGAGATGCAATCGCGCCCAGATGGGATCTGGGGGCGGGTTGAATGGACGCCGAAGGGGCGCGCTCTCTTGGAAGAGAAAGCCTATATGGGCATAAGCCCGGTTTTGTTTTTGAATGATGAGGGGGGCATTATCCAGATTGCGCGGGCAAGCTTGGTTAATCAGCCTAATTTGGTTGGAATGCCGGCGCTGAATGCAAAGAAACCTAACCCACAGAAAGGAACGACAATGGATTTTATGGAGAAAGTGCGCAAAACGCTTGCGCTGAATGCCGAGGCCGATGAGGCGGCCGTTCTTAAAGCGCTCAATGCGCGATTGGATGGCAGCGGGGCGGCAACGACACATAGCGCTGATCTTGGCAAAATTGGCGCGGCGCTTGGATGCGATAAAGATGCGGCATTTGATGTTATTTTGAATGCGGCGCAAGAAAAGGTAAAGGCGCTCAATGCGGCGCAAGAAAAGACGCAGGACAAGACGCAAGAAACCACAAAGGCGCTGCAGACAGATAGCGCTAAAGCACCCGAGGTTGCGGCGTTGCAGAACGAGGTTGCGCAAATCAGCCAGAATTTGGCGCGCGCGAAATCCGAACATTTCATCGATGCTGCAATCGCAAAAGGGCGTGTCGGGGTAAAACCCGCGCGCGAACAGCTTATCGCGTTGCATATGCAAGACCCTGACAGCATTAGCCGAATCGTTACAGGGCTGCCTGTTTTGAATGGAACAGCGCTTATTCCTGCTGGGGCACCGGCTAAAGCGGGCGCATTGCAGCTGAATTCGGCGCAAAGCGCTGTTGCATCAGCTTTAGGGATTGCGCCGGGCGATTTTAGCAAAGCCGCTGCCAAATATGAACCAGCAGCACCAGCATTAGAAGGAGTATAATTATGGCGGCTTTAACAGCTTCAAGAGCAACAAAACGGCGCGCGGGCGATCTTCGCTATGGCGAAGCGGCGGCCGGCGCGAAAATCTATCAAGGCGCGCTCATAATGCGCAATTCAGCGGGCTATCTTATCCAAGGAAAAGTCTTGGCGAATGGGCATGGCGTTGGCGTTTGCATAAAATCGGTTGATAACAGCGCCGGCGCGGATGGGGCGGCCCGCGCCGAATATCGGGGCGGCACCTATCTTTTCGAGAATGCAAGCAGCTCGGATGCGCTTACGCGCGCGGATATCGGTAATAAATGCTTTATTTTGGACGATCAAACCGTGGCCAAAACAAATGGCTCAAATGCGCGTTCGCCGGCGGGGATTGTTGTGGATATTGACCCGCACGGGGTATGGGTTCGTTTGGACGAATCTATCATCAATTTATAATTAGGGAGTAGGATATTATGCTAATAACAAGAGAAACTCTGGATGCGCTTCGGGTAGGGTTTAACCATAGCTTTGATAAAGTGCTGGCGGAAGCTAAGCCGCAATGGGATAAGGTGGCAACGCGGGTTGCATCCGCTACCGCCGAAACCCGCTATGGCTGGCTTGGCAAGATGCCAAAGATGCGCGAATGGATTGGCGAGCGGGTTATCAATAGCATCGCCGAACATGATTATTCGATCAAAAACAAAGATTGGGAAAATACGCTTTCGGTTGCGCGCAATGATCTCGAAGATGACAATCTCGGGATTTATAGCACACTTATTGCGGAGCTTGCCCGCACCGTGGCTGTGCATCCCGATGAGCTGGTCTGGCAGCTTTTGAAAGATGGCTGGAGCACGCTTTGCTATGATGGGCAGAATTATTTTGATACCGATCATCCGGTGATTGGCGCAGATGGGAAGGTGGCATCGGTTGCCAATACCGATGGCGGCTCCGGCGCGCCGTGGTTTTTGCTTGATGTTAGCCGCTCCATAAAGCCGGTGATTTATCAAGAGCGGCGAAAGCCGGAATTCGTCTATTACGACAATCCCAAGGATGCGCGCGTCTTTATGAATAAGGAATTTCTTTACGGGGTGGATTACCGGGCGAATGTGGGCTTTGGCTTTTGGCAGATGGCATGGGGGTCTAAACAGACGCTGAATGCCACAAATTATGCCAAGGCGCGCACGGCGATGAGCGGGTTCAAAGCCGATTATGGAACCTCACTGGCGATAAATCCGCGGCTTTTGGTTGTCGGCCCGGAAAATGAGGCCGCCGCGCGCGAAATCTTGCAGGCCGAACGCAATGCTTCGGGGGCAAGCAATATTTGGCGCGACTCGGCCGAATTGCTGGTAACGGCGTATATTTAGGGGGCGCTAGATATGGCACGAAAGAATAGTAAACCTGCTGCGAATGCGCCGAACACGCCCCCTGCGAAGGAAAATGCAAACGCGTCCTCTGCTGCTACGGATACGAGCACGCCTCCTAAGGAGGCGAACACACCAAACGGTTCCCCTGCAGCGGCAGATGCGCCACCACCAGAAAAAGCCCAAACGTGGCTTATAAGCGGCCCGGCCCAAGGCCGGCGGCGCGCGGGCATGGCTTTTGGCCCTGAACCGGTGGAAGTTGCCGTGGATGCATTAAGCAAAGATGCCCGCGCGGCGTTGCAATCGGATCCGCTCTTAACGATTAAGGAGGGCTGATGGATTATATATCCCTCAAAGAGCTTATCGTGCGCTTTGGCGCGCCGCTTTTGGTGTCCTTAACCGATAGGGGCGATTCCCCCAGCGGGCAAATCAACCAAGAAATGGTGGCGCGGGCGGTTGCCGGTAGCAATGCGCTTATCGATAGCTATATCGCCGTGCGCTATAGCCTGCCTTTGGCGAGCGCCCCGCCGCTTTTAGCCGATTTAGCCGCCGCAATCATACTTTATAAACTCCATTCTAATGGGGTGCCGGATAGGGTTGAGGCCGATTATAAAGCGGCGCTTGCCCGGCTTTCGGAAATAAGCCGCGGGATAATGTTGCTGCCCGATATAAAGGGCGCGGAGCCTGCACCAAATGAAAGCGCCGGGGTGCAGGTAAGCAGCCCCGAACGCGACGTAAACCATCAAACAATGCGCGGATATATATAATGCTTGATGCGGTTGTTGCGCGCTTAGAAGAAGAAATCCCTGCCCTTAAGGGGCGGGTTAAGGGGATTGCTGATTATGGCAAAATGCTCAATGATGCCCATCTTCCGGGTGCGCCATGGTTTGTATTTATTATCCCAAGCCAAATACGGGCGCAGAAACCTACCGCAATCAGCGGCTATTTTTCCCAAGCACTAACCGAGAATATCGTGATTGTGGTTGGGTTCCGATCGGCCAATCTAAGCACGCTATCAAAGGTTGAGATTTGCCGCGAGCGCTTATTTGAGGTTGTTAATGCGCTTTGCGGGTGGGCACCAGCGGGGGCTACAGGGGTTTTTGAGCTGCAAAATATTGCACTGGCGAGCTTTACTAAGGGGATAGCGTTTTACCATATCGCAATTTCCATAAGCACGCAGCTGCGGATTTTACAATAAGGAGAATATTATGCCTATATTTATGCGAGAAAAATTGATTTTGGCAAAATTAGAAAGCAATTATGGCACCGATGCCGCCCCGGCTGGCGCAGATGCGGTTTTGGCCAAAGATGTCAGCCTATCGCCGATGGAGGGGCAGGATATCGACCGCGAATTAGAGTTCCCATATTTTGGCTCGCAAGGCACTATAGCGGCCGATCTTCATTCCAAAATAAGCTTTTCGGTAGAGCTGGCAGGTTCCGGCAAAAAGGGCACTGCCCCTGCATGGGATGGGCTTTTGCGCGCTTGCGCGGTTGCATCAACAACGGTTAAAGATACCAGCGTTGCCTATAAGCCGATAACAAGCCCCCAAGAAAGTATCAGCCTGCATTTTTATATGGATAAAACGCGCTATATTATCAAAGGTGCGCGCGGGAGCGTGCGGGTGGAAATCAATGCCTCGGCGATCCCGATGTTGATGTTCGAATTTACCGGGCTTTTCGCGCTTCCAAGCGAGCAAACGCGCCCGAGCCCGGATTACACAAAATATCAGACACCGATTGTTGTATCAGCAGCGAATACGCCAACAGTGGTGATTGATACGAACAGCCTGCCGGTGCGCAGCTTTACGCTTGATCTGGCAAATGAAGTCAGCCCGCGCTTTTTAATTGGCAGCGAAAGCGTTCTGATAACTGGCCGTCAAGAGAAGGTAGATATGCAAATCGAAGCGCAGCCAATGGGCACCTATAATCCCTATGCACTGGCGCAAACGGCCGCGCAAAAGGCAATCAAGCTGGTTCATGGAAAGACGGCGGGGGGCATTATCACCATTGATGTTCCGCGCGCGCAGCTACAGCGCCCGGCCAGCCCTACCGATAATAATGGGATTGCCGAATGGCCGCTTTCATTCATTCCGGTTGCCGGCAGCGGCAACGATCAATGGTCAATCACCTTAACGTAAGGAAGAGAGCGATGAGCTTTAATATAAAATCCGATCGATATTTTACCGCTGAAATAGCGAATATTGCACCCATCACACCCGGCGGGGAGCCACAGTCGATGGAGGCGCATTTCAAGGTTCTGGGCTATAAAGAGGCGGAAAACATTGCGTTTGATAGCGTTGAGAAATTGCAGGCGTTTTTACGCAATGTGGTTATTGGGATTAGCGGGCTTGTTGATGAAAAGGGCAAGGATGTTGCGTTTAGCAGCGATGTTTTAGAAATCTTACTTGATCAGCCCGATATTGTTCGCCCGATGATTGATGCCTATCAAAAAGGATTGGCTAAAGCCGCCTTGGGAAACTGAAATGGATTGGGCAGGCATGGGCCGATGGAACATTATGGGAAAGCGATACCAGCACAATTAAAGAAGAGGCACGCGCGCTTGGGGTTATCCTTGAAGAGCGGGCGGGTGCCATCCCTCTTGAGGGTGTCTGGCCCGAACATATCCGCGCTGCGGATGCGTTTTTGGCAATCAGTAATCAGTTTATCTGGACAGCGCTACCGGGGGGCGGATTGATGACCTCGGGGCTTGATTATGCACGCGTAAAGGCGGGGCTGAAGCTGGCCGGTATTAAGGTGGGCAAGCGGCTTTGGCAGCAAATCCGGGTTATTGAGGCCGGGGCTATTGCTGCGTTGAATAGGAGGCACAAATGACCGAGATTGCCAAAGGCCGCGTGTCCATGGAAACCGATAAGGCGCAGAAAGATATTAAAAAAACCGCTAGCGCCATTGATAAGCTTGGACGCGAAGCTATCAATGCCGGCACAGATGCCAAAAAAGCCGCTACTGGCATTGATGCGCTTGGGCGCGAGGCACGCGATGCGGGCACCAATCTCAAAAGAATGGATACGGCCACACGCGGGGCGGGGGCCGCTATAAGCCAAAATATCCCAATAGCTAAAAATACCGCCCGCGCGCACCGGCTTGCAGCGGGATCGGTTGCCAATCTCACCGCGCAATTTAACGATATTGGCGTGATGATGGCGTCAGGCCAAAACCCGCTCCAGCTCGCCATGCAGCAGGGCACGCAAATCTCGCAGGTTATCGGCCCGATGGGCGCGGGCGGGGCGGTAAAATCGCTCGGCGCGGCTTTTATGGGAATGATAAACCCTGTCTCGATTGCCACAATCGGGATTATTGCCGGAACCTCGGCCTTGAGCAATTGGATTTTCCATGCGAATGAGGCCGAAGATGAGACCAAAAGCCTGAAAGAGCGGATTTCGGAATTAACCGGCGCGGTTGATGCCTACCGCACTGCGCAGGCGCTTGTAAGCGATGAACAGGGGCTATTATCTGCCTATGGCGAGGTCAATGAAGAGCTACGCGAAAGGTTGCAATTGCTCGCCGATCTTAAGCGCGCGAGCGCCAAACAGACGCTGCAAGGCGCTTTAGGCGGGCGGGATACACTTCCTAATCTTGGGTTTGAGCAGGATGATTTATTTGAGCCATTGTCCGAGCGCCAAAAGCAATATGTGAAGGATAGTGATAAGCAATACAACCTTTCAGGTATTTCCTCCAGTGAAGTTTTTGCCAATGAATTTACCCCGTCCCTTTCGCCAACCGGCGCGGGTGTCGCGGAAGCCGAGGCACTTTTTGCCAAGCTTACAGAAGGCAATAAAACCTTAGAAGAGCAAAAGGCGATTATCGATGATTTAATACCTGCTCTTGAAAAGCTTTATCCAGATGCCGACAAGATGGGGGTGGAGCTTAATGAATTTCTGCAGGGGCTGATCACAGTAAGTGGGGAAATTCAAAAGCTGGGCGCCGACCCGAGCATTGCGGTAAATGCCGCCGCGAATGAGCGCCTCGCATCGATGGAGCAGGAAAATACGCTTGCCTCTATCGGCCTAGAACATGGAAAAGATAGTATTGAATATTTGCGTGCGCAGCAGAAATTGGAGGCAGATGCCTTATCTAAGGATATGCTAGAGCAAAATATAGAGGCTGATATCCGAATAAAAACCCTTGCGGCTTTACTCGATAAGCAAAAGCTAGAGCGCGAGGCGTTAAAAAAGGGCGCGAATGATAAGCCGCGCAAAGCGCCGACGGTTTTGGCTAATTTGGAGCGCGATCTTGCGGTTATGCGCGCGCGCGATCCAGCGGAACGCGAAATCCTGCAAAACCAAACATCATGGGCGGATGCCACTTCGGATGAGCGCGATAAGATTGAAACGCGCATCCGCGAAAAGCATGATGCGGCCGCGGCTACCGGGCGCACTAATCTCAAAAATGGCCTTGAACGCGAGATTGCGCTTTTGCGCGAGAGCGATCCGGTGCAGAAAGAGATGCTACGGAACCGAAAATTGCTGGAAGGGGCTAGCGAGGATGAGGCAAAGGCGATCGAAAACCTCATCCAAAAAAAGCATGATGAAGCCGCCGCAGCGCAGCTTACTAACTTAAAAGATGGCCTTGAGCGCGAAATAGAACTTATGCGCGAGATGGATCCAGCACAAAAGGAAATCCTGCGCAATAAAGAATTGCTTGCCAAGGCCAGCCAGAAGGAGCGGGCGGCGATTGAAGATCTCATCCAGAAAAAGCATGAAGAGGCCGAAGCCACGCAGCGCGCCGCAGAACAAAAGCGCGCATGGGGGCAAACAGCCCTTACCGCGCTTCGCGATGTTAATACCGCAACCGATCATTTGCTTGATGCGTTGCTTCAGGGGGCGTTTTTAGGAACGGGAATGTTCGGCAATCTTTTTGGCGGCGAAGGCGGCGGGTTGTTCGGCACAATATGGGACGGGCTTGGATTTGCCGATGGCGGCATGGTCTATGGCGCGGGTGGGCCACGCGATGATCGCCAGCTTATCGCCGCAAGCCCGGGCGAATATATTGTCAATGCCAATGCAGCTGCACGAAACCGCGCGCTTTTAGATGCAATAAATTACGGCCCGCCGGCTTTTGCGCGCGGCGGCAGTATTGGCGCCGCCCCTGCGCCTGCACTTGCCGCCGGCAATGATGCGGCTGCGGTTGATATCAATATCCATGTTGATGGGGCGGTGGGCGATAGCGATCTCGAAGCCCGTATCGGGCTGGCGGTTCGGCGGGGAATCGAAGAATATGACCGGCGCGTGCTTCCGCTTTCTATCCGGCGGGTAGGTAGCAATCCTGAAAGGATTGGATGATGGCGCTATCTTTTCCTCTTCCACTTGCCGATTTTTGGGAAAAGCTGCCGCTTAGCCCCAAAAGCGAATTTTCTCTTGGCGAAAGCGTTAATGTTAATACGAGCGCGGGCGGGGCGCAATTTCGGGCAACGCTCGGGGCGCGGTTATGGCAGGGCAAAGCGGTTTTGGGCGCAGTGCATTTGGCAGAATTTCAGGCGATAGAGGCGCTTATCTTTAAGCTGCAAGAGCCTGGGGCATCGTTTTTGGCCTATCCGCCGCGGCGTAAATTTGCCACTAACGATCCCCTTGGAGCGCAATCTAACCTATCGATCTATGTTAACTCATCAAATGGTCGCGATGAGGTAACAGGCTTTAGCAATGGATTTACCCTAGAAGCGGGCGATTTTATTGAGCGCAAAACACCCAATAAAACCAGCACGCTACATCAGGTCGTCGTGCAAAGATTTGCACCAAAAGGGGCTATCTACTGGCTAGAAGTGCAGCCCAAATTCCCATCCGATGTGGCAAGTCATGCGGCAACAATTGTGAAACCTTCCTCTAAATTCGTCATCCGCCCGGGAAGCTATCGCCCCGGCAACACGGTTAAAGGTATCGTTCAAGGCGCCGAATTTAGTTTCATTCAGGATTTAGGTTGATGCGGGTCTTTGGTTCAAAAACACAGACGGCTTTTGAAAGCGGCGCGCTGAATGTTGCGCTTTTAATGCGCATTCAGGGCAAAGATCGCGAAACCAAAGCGCTCGAGCAGCTTAACATATGGGAAGGGCATGATGATTATAGCTTCAAGATTGATGGCAAGAGCATACGCTTTTACGGCGTTGGCCCGGCGCTGCAAATCGATAGTCTTACCCTTGCCACCGGGCTTAATAAACGCATAACCACGCTGTCTTTGCCGGGCGCCGATGACACGCTGCGCGCGCTCACCCATCGTTATGATTTGCGGGGGCAGCCGCTAAAAATCTATCGTGCATTGCTAGCACCAGGCACCTCTGATGGGCTGATTGATGACCCGCATATAATTTTTGATGGAACCATCGATAAGCTTTCGATCACTATTGGCGCTGAAAATGAAGACGGCGAAGTTAGGGTTGATGTGGTATCGGGCGCGCGGGGGCTGTTTCAATCGCTTGCGCTACGCCATTCCGATGCCCATACGAAGCGGGTTCATGGCGATAGGATTTGCCGTTATGCAAGCGTTGCCGGCGAGGTTCCGGTTTGGTGGGGAGAAAAAAGTGTTTGAGCGGATTGAAGATTGGCAGCAGGCTTTGGTGGAAGAGATATCTAATTCCGCCCATATGCCGTATAAGCCTGGCACGATGGATTGTGCTATATTTGCAGCCCGCGCGATTACGGCGATAACCGGCCGCGATTTGCAGAAAGAATATCCCGCTTATAGCTCCTATAAAGACGGCTTAAAGGCGCTTAAAAAGCGCGGCTTTACCAATTTGCAAGCCCTAGCCGCCGTGCATTTCCCCCAAATTTCTGTCCAAGATGCGCGCGCTGGCGATATTGCTTTTATCGGTAAGATCCCGGCTATAGTGCAGGGCGAATTTATCTATGTCCGAACAAAGGAAGGGCTAGGGCTTTGCCCGCTCTCGGATGGCGACAGCTTTTGGAGGGTTGGATAATGGGCGCTGTTGTTGCGGCCGTAAAGGCCGTTTCGGCTTTTATAAAGACAAATTTGGTTGCCAAATTCTTTTTTCAGGCAGCAACAGTTTCTGCGGTTACGTCATACCAGCGCGCGCGGGCGCGTAAGCGTGCACGTGCGCAAAGCTCCAGCTTTTCCCAGCAGCAAGGCGGTATCAAAACCACGGTAACCCAAGCGGGCGAGGCTATCGCGCAAGCTATTATCTTGGGTAAATATGCAACTGCAGGAACGTTAATCTGCCCGCCCCTATCGCATGGGCAAGATGGCGAAACCCCTAATGCTTGGTTGACCTATGTAATTTCCGTTGCCAACGCGCCCTCGGTTGCGGTTTCTAAAATAGCCATAAATAGCGAATGGTATAACCCATCAGAGCTAGATAAGGATACCGATGCTGGCCAAAAGCTCGATGGCAATATGAAAGATTATGTATGGGTAAAGATTCTTGACGGGCACCAAGGCGCGGTTGAACCTCATCTCCTTGATAGATACCGTGCCCATTCCGATTATCCTTGGAAAACCGATATGATAGGGCGCGGGCAAACCATTGCCATGCTTACCTTCCGCGCCAATCCAGAGCGCTTCAAAGGCCTGCCGCGCTGCTTATTTGAGGTCGCGGGAATGGCGCTTTTTGACCCGCGCATCAATGGCGCAAGCTGGGAAGATAAATCTACCTGGCGGGCGAGCAATAATCCGGTGGTGCAGATTTATAATATCCTGCGCGGCATTGAGCTTGCATCGAGCGATATTTGGGGCGGAAAGGTTGATGCCCAAAATATCCATATTTCGAGCTTTATAGCCGCTATGAATACGTGCGATACCGATACGGATGGTGCGCCGCGCTATAGTTCGGGGATTGAGGCAGGGCTCGATGAAAACCCTAGCGATGTTATCAATACGCTGTTGGATGCGTGCGGGGGCGAGCTGGCCGAGATTGGCGGGGTCTATAAGATAAGCGTTGATGCGCCCGATCTGCCGGTATTTTTCATAAAGGATGAGGATATTATTATCACCCACGAACAAAATGAGCAGCAATTTTTGGGCGATGATAGTTTGGTAAATGCGGTATTGGCATCTTACGTTGAGCCGGAAATCCTGTGGCTGGAACGCGATGCGCCCGAACAATATGATACTAGTTTCATTTTGGAAGATGGCGAAAAGAAACCCGTCAATCTCAATCTGCCTGCGGTTTCAAATGCTGCACAGGCGCAGCGGCTAGCGCGGGCAGCGCTTAATGAAGAGCGGCGGTTTTTAACTCATTCGATAACGCTTTCCCCGGGCGCTGTGCGGCTTGAGCCGCTTGATATTATTGCATGGACGTCCGATCTTTATGGCTATAAGGCGAAGAATTTCGAGATTGTCGAAATCACCCAGCAAATCCGCACCGGCCTTTGCCAA
>JBAHVQ010125483.1:0-24576 GCA_036872915.1 Nanipora kamurai | reverse complement strand
CTGAGTCGTGGTAGCTCAATGGTTAGAGCGTCTCACCGGTCATCTGAAGGTTGCGGGTTCGATTCCCGTCTAGGGCTGAGAAATCGTTTTTGTGAGAGAACGAGCTTGACGAACGTCCTCTACTCGTTCTGATATTTACCAAGCATCCATATGAGCAGACCTTCTGTTCAGTGTTTAAGTAAATTCATGTTTACTTATTAACGAACTTGTATACAACTTTGCACATTCCTACAGTTTATAAATCTAAACATAAATTGATCAAGTTGTATCTTTGCTTCCAGATAACTTTTGTATAGAAAACAGAGTTCATTTATTTTCTGACGGCCCATGGCAAGATTTTTTCGTTTTGACATGCATGTTAAGCACATTTTCATCAAAAATTTAAACGTCAGATAAAAGTAAAAATTAAGTACCTTGCGTTGGTGATTTAAAGACAAGAATAATTGTGCTTTAAGGGGAAGGGGATCTGAACTGATGTTACCATAGTAATGGTCTCTTTGGTCTTGGGTATGTAACGTTATAAGATGCATTCACATGTAGGGTTTCGAGAAATTTCATGAAACGTTAATTTCAAAAATGTACAAGAATTTTCAACACGTCCACATGTTGTTTTAATGTGGCGTCATAGATAATCTCATCAACATATCAAACACAGTCTAAATATCTCTTTTGAAGTAAGAAATTAAATCTGTATAAGCACAGGGTAGGAAAAAGGTTAAACGAAATCTTAGATTGGTAGCAGATTTTAGGGGTAATTTTAAATAGTTTAATCACAAGAATTTATCTGGAGTTGCAAAAACCCACTATTTACCATAAAAGAGTGGATGTTATTTGGAATTTGCTCATTTGCAGGCCAATCCAGCTTATTATTATAAAATGATTTGAAGGACCTTATTGTAAATTTGCCATAAACACTCATCATACCGCACAATCCTCATATTCTAATTGCTGGGAGGTGTAATATCATTGTAGAAATAATCGTTAATGTGACGTCGAAGAAAATACTCAATATTGTACCCGCATTCATGTGGTATTTAGTGCATACTCAAGCAACAGTTAATCTATGCATTGGCTACGAAATCCTGGATTATCAGGAAAAAGTTCGAGTTATCAGCTGATACACCAAGTTTGACGTGGAGTTGAAAGATCCACTTTTATTGCACTAAACGAGCGAATGTTTTATGGAGTTCGGCACTTTTCAAGTGAATTAAACTTATCGCTTTAAATAGGTTTGAAGGATTTTCTTTTAGATTTGCCATACACTCTAATCAATTATCCGTACATCTTTGTTGTTGGCACGTTTGCTCGTTTTTGACGTCAAAAAAACTTTTACTCACAGAAACGTGCAGGAGAGCGCGCAAGCAAACTCTTAATATTGTTATAACAGACACTCATGTTTGTTTAACATTTTATCTGTTTAGAACATTTCGAAAACCAATATTTTCAAGCGGTCATCGAGATTAACGTATGCTTTGATTACTAGTTCGTAATAACACTTTGCCGCTAAAGCTGGAGTTCCTACTTGACTGAATTAACTCGTCTGACGTTGTCCAGAATAAAATTTTCTTAAAGCGACATTCGTGGTTGTCAAGAGACAGAGTGTTAAATTGAGTTATGAGCGTTAATTCAAAGAGATATTGACAACGGAAAAAAATAGAGTCAGAAGATGCACTTAACATCAATTGCATCTTAACTTCAGCTTAAGTGGTATCTTCTTGAGATTTTATGTACGCATCTGTGACGTCTAATTTGGGAATCTGAAAAAGGAGTAGGAGTAAAAGTTTCTTTATTTATCCTGTGCAACCGACCTACTCAGAGGTGCAGTATCAGCCACCCCCTGCTGGTCCAGTGTTAAGATAGGAGAAACTGGAGTACCCGGAGAAAATCTGCGATGTTTGTTAAATGGAAAATCAAACTGGAGTACACTCTTCTCACATGTGACCAAGGTAACGTTAATAAGACAATTGCACGGAACCGCAAACGAACTCATGACAAAGAAGTGAGATGAAAGGGAAGTTACAATAGCGAGTAAAGCGGTGAGCTCGGTATATGACTGGAGGGAGAACTCCAGTTTATCGACCAGGCAAAAAGTGAAGCCAAACATGGCAGACATGGAGGCCAATTTTGCACATTAGTTTTGGACAATTACGCAGTGTCAGAGCCCAAAACTGACGCGCAAAACCGCACAGGGAACTGAAACTGACATGCAAAAATCACCTCAATGTCCGCCATGTTTGGCTTCACCTCAGGGACGGAAGATATCTCTCTAGTCAAATATACAACTCACTAGAGTAAAGTAACGCTGCTGGTAAATGTCGCGCATATACACGGGCTCGAGGTACGCAGGCTGGAAAAGCACGGAAAACGTAGTGACTTTTATTAAACCTTTACTTGGCAAATCTTATTTCACGCTTTGCCGTTGTCTTTCGTAGTTTACCTTTTATTCGACTAGTTACTTAAGGAGATAGCTTTTAACTTCTTCCCTGTCAGATCTCTCCCTTTGACGAGTAAAATCGTCTGGCGTTAGCTAGAGTAAAACAATAAAAGTCTACTGTGGCAGGGAAGGAGTTGAACAAACTAAATACCGTCAAAAACACATTACGCGGGCAAACTGTGATTGTGAGAAAGCTTCGAAAGTATTAAAAGGTCTTTAATTCTATTTCTTGATTTTTTGCTGTATTTTCTCACGTTTTAAGGTCGGAACGTCCTCCTGGAAAATGCCTGCACATTTACTATCCCACCTTTTAACTCTCAAGGAAACCTTTAGTTCTGTGTTTGTGGATTACCAGCGATCAAGATTATCGATTCAACTTTACTTATGAAGGAGGGAGTGAGCTCTTCTGAGAGTGGTGACTCCTAGTCTCGGGCAGACAGATTGACCGTGTTAAAAAAACGACGGCGCCTACTCGACTGTTCTGACACCTTCTCAGGCTCATTCAATTTCTTTTAAATTCATGTCCACAGCAAAGAGTTCTTTGTGTAATGTTTAATAAACAAGCAGTATTTCTTTATTGAGATTAAAAGACGACGGAGGCCCCAGCCTGGTTTTTCAGACCAACACAGGCGGTTTCAAAAGCGAACTATTTTATCTATTCATTGATGAAGACTGGAAACAAATAATTTACCTAAAACTGGACACTCCAAATACAAAATAGTAAAACAAGGTAAAAAAATGTCTTTAGAGGATCTTTATCATGTTTAAAGCCATTTCATCATTATGACTTTCCTTTTGGTTTTCCTCATGAATTACTACTGAGTTATTGAATTCAAGAAAGCCAAAATTAGTTCGTAACTGTATAATTAGCAACCGCGCTTATACGCGCGATTTAATGAATGCAAATTGAGATGCATTAACAGATTTTAATAGATTTTCCAAAGAATTTTAAATAGGGTGAATAAAGAATACTTCCATTTGAAAAATGTGCAAACTAAACCGTTAAAAGCGAGAAAAGCTTCACTGAAGTAATTTTACTCACCCGTTCGTTCGTCGTTTTGCGTAGAGGCCTGGTCACTCGTACAAGCTTCTACAGTTACGTGTAGCGAACACGGTCCAGGAAGGTATGATTACATTACCCACTGGTGTTATTATGATTAGCTGTGACCTAATGGTCTCTAAGGATCTCTCTATCCTCCAAGTATCCAAGAAATGTCAAACTGCTCACGTGAAATATTCAAGCAGCAAAAAGTTCGAGGAGAATGCAGGGATTTCTCGGGTGACCCAAACCATGAATAATACACATAAATGCTGGAGAGTATGGAATAACCCGAAATATGTCTCTTGAGCGACCGGTAATCCTGTCTCCAAGCTTATAGGGACTTGGTTTAAGCCTTCCAGATAAGGTCAGTTTTCCAAAAGTAGCGGTATTTTCCTTCACCACCAACACACTATAAAATTAAACTGATTGAGTTAGTCTTTATTTATAAATTAAAAAACAAGAAGCGTATACTCTGTCTGGTAACCATGGTAGCAGTGGTAAAGAAGGTGATGTTACTTGATTTTGCAACAGCTCTGAAAGAATATCTTGGTGTCGATTGCACGGCTATTACACAAGGGATCACGCTATATTTCAACGAAATCCAACGTAAGTGCCGCAGTTCGACGGTGCTATCTTGCATATTAAATTAACTCTTTCCTAACCGTATAGGTCCTCAGTGACCTATGGAGACTTTAGTATTTTACTCTGGATAACGCCAGACGATTTTAATCGTCAAGGGAAAAGACCTTGGTAAGAAAAGGTATAAGCGCTGATCCATTTCGCTGCCATCATTCTTTCATCACAGATTGGTATAATTTTCGGAACAGACCTCACATTAAGCCCCATAAAGAGCATGTGGGTTTTCCCTTACGACGAGTAAAACGCTAAAGTCTGCATCTATCGCTGGTGACTGAATCGGGCACCGAAGAGTTAAAGTTGATCAGCTGCCTATTAGAGGAATAAAAGTTAACAGTGAGTTTACCGAGTGTGGTGAACCTTAAAACTGACAGGTAGAATAGCCTCCATGGTGAGTTGTGTTTGGTTTCAATTTTTTGTTTTGTTTTTTGAGCTTGAGTCGTCGTTCTAGTACATACGGACTTCAATGAATTGACTATTCTCTCTTTAACATGCCGCTGCCCAACGTCATAACCATACGTGGGCTACTGACTAATACCAGGGGCCAGTTGTATAAAAAGGTGATTAACTTTAATCATGATTAGTGTTTAGTTTTATCCAATCAGGATCCGAGGATAAGAATTTAAATACGTTTTAATCACCCGACGGCTGACTTAATCATGATTACGAGTTTTATACAACCGGGCCCAGAAGTAAACTTCGTGATTTTTTTGTCGTCGACTTTTTTCGCGGCGGCTATCTTTGGCCAAGCGTCTCAGCAAGACCAGTTTTTGCCACCTGAGACTTAATCTCTCACAAAACTATTTGAATCATTGCCTGAACTGCAAATTGCTATTTTCCCGAAAAAAGGCAACACTATTTAAGCTACCAGTTGAACAGGTTTCGAGGTCGCTTGCCAGGAAGACGACGGCCGAAGATCCGAGGACACGAACATCAGATATGCTAACACTGAGTTGGACCTCTGGTTGACTATTTATCTATGCGTTGGTTAAGAGCGAGAAACTCTACAGTGCTTTGTTAAGACCTGACAGCTGAATAACTTTGTACCAGTTACAAGAAAACTATTGAAAAATGACGGTCGGCAATCGTCTTCGCTTCATTGATACAGTCGGAAAATGTTCTAAATTTATCCCTTTGATAATCCTGAATTATGTATTAGAACCAAAGCAACAAAGCCTGGTTCCAAATTTTTTATGTAAAAACTGAGTTTTTATTTCAATTTGTATTAAATCGATTTTCATATAATTTTCATATTTTCTTTTGAAGTAAAGGGAAAAGATAACTTGTAAATAGCCTATTTTAGTGTCTTAGTTTGCAAATTTAGTTAGTTTCTAGGGCCATATTAACTGCTGGAATTCCTAGTAAATGGAATAAAATGGCCTGCAAGGTGCCAGGACGAGTATGTTGATGTGTAGGTGAAAGTGGAGTTGCTTTTTTATGCTTCTATTTATTTTGCACGTATTTTAAGTATTATTGGAGTTCCTTTTATTATTTGTTCATTACACTTTGTCTATCTGTAAAAAGGCGGCGAACACCAAGTAATGCGGGCTCTGAGGCTAAACGTTAATTAAAAATTACAGCAATAAATACTTAAACACTGAACAGAAAATCTGCTCATGTGGGAGCTCCCACATGAGCAGATTTTCTGTTCAGTGTTTAAGTATTCGATCATTATTATCATATCGTGACTTCCGCTTAGGCAGTACATATGACGAATCTGCAACCTAGCTCGCCATCTGAGTCGTAGTGGCTCAATAGTTAGAGCGTCTCACAGGTCATCTGAAGGTTGCGGGTCCGATTCCCGTCTAGGGCTCAGAAATAATTTTTCTGAGTAAACGAGCTTGACGAACGTCCTCTAGTTGTTCGCAATAAATACTCACAACAACTAATAACAGCAGGTCAAAAGCAGGTCAGACTAGGCAAGCGTCATTAGTTTTCATATGTGAAATGAAAATTTTACACGCGAAATATGTGAAATTATTAAAAACTTTAACGATTCGAGGTTCTAACGCTTCTTGTTTTCGTATGAATGAACGCAAATAACGATTTTTGCTTTCTGAAAGTTTCTTTTATTTCAAATCACCGAGAGGTTATAAAGCGAATTCTAAAGTATGTTTTGGCATCAACTACAGTTCAGTATGGTTTCTAGTCAAAGTTAGCTGCAAGTGATCCCCAATCCATGTCCATGTGTCGTTCATATTCTTTATCGACGACGTGACGTTATTTTCCATTATCCTGAAGGACAACCTGTTCTGCACTGTAAAAATGATATCTAAGGTTAAGTTTCTGTTACAAATGCGTTCCACGGTAAAAGAACTAATATTGACTGTTCCTAACTTTCGTGAACATTCTAGTTCACTTTTCAAACAATGGAATATTGTTAAATTCTCTGATCTATTCACTGTCAATAATGCAGTGTTTATGGATTAGTTTCATGATAATCTATTGCTATCTTCGATACATTTTTTACACAAGTAAACAAAACGCAAAAATAACAACAATGGGTTCACTCCAAAAATGTTTTATTTTTTGGCGAAAGTAAGAAAAAATTATGGAATTTTTTATATTTAACCTGGTCAAATGGCGCATGATAGTTGATAATTGTTTGAGAACTCATTTTCACCCTGATCTAATATTAACTATCATCAACTATCACCAACTATAACCAACTATCACCAACTATCATCAACTATCATCTACTATCATCTACTACCACCAACTACCACCAACTATCACCAACTACCACCAATTTTCATCAACTATCATCAGCGAGTAGTCAAACGGAAAAACTATCAGTTTGGAAATTCAAGGCACAAATTTAGTCTGATTTCATCCAAGACTATTAAATAAATCTTTATTTTTAATCTATGAATATATTTTACCTAATGGATTATTAGTGTTTGGTTCATTATATAATATTTTCAACCGTAAGCTTTGTTTATTAATTAACCCAAATAGTTGGGACTGATGAACTTTTTCTGATTCAACTGCTGTGTAACTTATTTGTCTCTTGTTGTTAATTCTATATCTTACGACGTATCAATTGAAATAATTTTTCCAATAATGTAAGTAATGTTTAATAAACAAGCGGCAATGTTTTATCGGGTTTAAAACGAGGGCGTAGTCCGATTGGTTCTGACCCGATAAAACAGGTTCTGCGAACATGTTTTGAGAAAAACAAGCTATGCCATATCATGAGAAAAACAAGCTATGCCTTATCATGAGAAAAACAAGCTATGCCTTATCATGACAAAAACAAGCTATGCCTTATCATGAGAAAAACAAGCTATGCCTTATCATGAGAAAAACAAGCTATGCCCTGTTAGTATTCTTTATATAAAGAATACTAATAGGGAGTGTTTTATCAGATATAAATTCCATACATGCGACGTATTATTGGTGACTTCATAAGCTAAAATGCTCATTAATTATTCATGAGTGTTTGAATTGTAATTAAAGTTACGATGACCACTGAGTATTTCGATAAAATACATAAAAACGGTAACTCCGAATATCATCCACATATCTTTATTGAGTAATCTACGTTTTGACTAGATTTCAGTCATATTTTTTAGAAGCTTTGAAAATTTCTCCAAACAACGTTGCAAATCAATGAAGTTTTATCTGTTTTATTACTTTTGACCTAAAACCATCATTCTGGAAGCATTTGGAGGGCTTCGAAATCGTTTACATCCCGAGCTCCTGAGTAGCCTTAGTAAAGCTACTATCGCTTTGTGTGACCGCAAGACAGCCTAAAACGAGTCACTAAAAATTTTTCCACATCACGCAACGGATCAGTGAAATTTTGTTTGTTTTATCACATAATGACTAAAATCTAGCTGAACCATAGACTATACTCAATAAGAATATATTGACGATATTCAGAGTTAGCGTTACGTATAGTTCCTACTTTCCTACTTGCAAATTATTTACGGCTTTTGTTCTAATTTTAGGCATATGAATAATAAGATTGTTTGGCTGCAGACCTTGTTTATAATCACGAATTTTACTGACCGACATAAAGAAGTTATGAAATACGAAAGGCAAAAGATCATGATGAAATCTATACATAAAAATGTCAATATTGAGAGTGCTCGAATCATATAGCATAATAATTTTCAAGATCTGATAGCATTCGTTGATATCAAGATTATCATGATGTTCATGTGTCGTATAGTAGCCAAAATTATGTATGAGAGCACTACTTAAATCGGTAGTTTCGTTGGATATCCATGTCGTTTTCTCAGCAGGTAGAATACCTCTTATCGAGGTAATAATATTACTTATATTACCCTCATTAAATAAAGTTTAATAATAATAATAACAATAATAATATTAACCATATTTTAATAGTAACAGAATTGTAAAAATGCATACTTTAAAGTTAACGGGTTCTTAATACTTACATTTAGTTTTATGCTAATACATGAGCAAGCTTTGCATCTTTTCTTAAAACAAAACCTACAATGATATCGCCTGAAGAAGAAGCATTTGGTATAGCAACCACTGCATTGGACGTCTGTTGTAAAAAAAAAAAAATAACGAGGCGCATTAATTTAGCTTCAAGATAAATTTATAACTCAATCAGACTTTGCTTGGGCCGTGGACATTTAAATTTGTTTGTACAATGCTAAATAAAGTTTTAAATTGTGAATCACCACAATTTTTTTTTTTTACTTCAAAAAGTTCACACACTACCGAGAGAAATATTTTGTTCATATGGTTCTATTTTCTTAAAACTCAGGCATTTTGTAGCCTTTCAATGTCATGAAAAAACGCCTCTATTCTTCTACTAAACCGACCCTGTGAGAAGAATGGCTCTATTCCTACTTAAACGTCAAAAATTAATTTACATGGCTGTTTTCAAAGAATGACCGCCATGTAGATTAGTTTGTGACGTCTAAAAGGCACACACCCATTCTCCTCACAAGCTCGGTTGTGTATCAAAATGGTGGACCTTGACTTTGACGGGACATTAAGATGCCTGAGTCTGAAGAAAATAGAATAAAATGAACAGAATATTTCTCAGAAAAGTGTGTAAACATTTTAGAGCACAAAGAAATTTTGGGGTAATATACACTTTAAGAATGGATACAACGTTGCTTGATCTGCTCAAATTCATTGCCAAGAAACAAAAGTATTTATTCAAGCTCAAATTCTCAGAAAATGTCTCTGAGCCCCAAACCGGGGGTTCCACGGGATGCCCCAAGATTCCTAGAATGTTCGCATCGAAGGTGAGCAAATCCGATTCAGTCAAGACTAAGCTTCGGGGCTCGATTTTGCGACAAAATTAGTCGCCAACGTAAATGAAATTACCCACAGGCGACTTAAATTTCTATATATTATAAATTGCTAAAATGGTGACAAAAAAAATTCCGAAATGTTTCCGGGGGCGATTAAAAATATCCAAAACGTTTTAGCAGCCAAGAGAATCACGTGTTTAAGTTATTGTTAGTTATTCTATGTAACGTTGTTCCAGACATTTGTAATGTTAACTATGATGTGTGTATTGCGTAGGCAGTTTGAGTAAACGATGTGCAGAAAATCAAAAGAGTTAAGGTACATTTACATACTACGATTACTCGGGCCGATTTCTCGTTTATGTTCCTTGGGGAATTGCAGAAACTTGGGAGTTTAAAAAAAAAACTGCCGTTTCAAGCGAAAGCCCTGCCCTAACTCTTTTGGTTTTCCACAATGTTAACTGTTCCTTTATCAAATATATTTTCACTTCGCAGAAATACGTTGTGATAACTATTTTGTGGAAAAAAAATCCATCTGTTACATTGAAGCCGAAACATGCAAATTGGCGCCTAAACGTACCTCATCAGGAGCCAGCCTGAAGCCTAGTTTTAAAAACCACCATCGAGCGTTGAGCTTGGACAAAATGATTTAAATCTGGATGGCATGACCTATTGCTAAACTCAACTTCCTCCCTGAACGTTCATCGTTGGAAAACTTGTACCGCAGTGCGAGCTTTTTTTTTTCGCAGGCACATGTTTACATACCAATTTGCCAGGTCATATTGCAAGAAATTTAAAGTAATATTTGCATTCGAACGAGCCCAGGTAGGGTAAACAGAAATGCACTTATATGAATATTAAACAAACGTTATTAGTGAATATGGTCTTTGTGGTTGTTTATCCAGGAAAATTATCCTTGTGCGCCGCTCCTACCCACACAAGTGAAAAGATCCTGGTACATTAAAATCACCTGACTACCAAATCTGGTCTATTGTGCTATGACTTGCTAGACTGCAATCCATTAGTAAAATCCAGCAAGTTATTTGCCCGCGAACAAATGGCTTGCAGTCCAGCAAGTCATTGCCGAATGGCTCGTCCCAGGTTCAAATACTGCAAGTAACCTTGTTCTGCCGTCTGAAGTCTAGTGGTTCAATGGTTAGAGCGTCTGCTAGCATTCGAAAGGTTGCGGGTTCAAGTCCCATCTGGAGCTTAGAGTTTCTGTGAGTACATGGCGTTCTAAATCTGCAAACTCAAATAGAAATTAAGTGCAAAATTTTGGTAGTTGCGGGACTTTAACATACCAGAGTCTTATCACAGCGAGGATGGAGGGTCGAAGGAAAGACCCTGGGTACGAGGTTGGCATATATATGTGTTGGAGCTAAATACAACGTAAATAAAAAGACAAGTAAATAAAACAAAAACATACTGATCTGTCGCTTCACTTCATCACTAACTTCAGTTTCAGCTGTATCTATATGAAATATAATAAAAAATTTCCTTAATTTTTTGACTACATATTCATGGATAAACACAAGCCCACACTACAGCCATATAAATCCATTGGAGTTAAAATTGTTCTCAGAAGATAGACAAATGAGTTATTAGAAATCTGAAATTACGAATTAAAAAGCATACAAAACAGGAAAAATCTGTACAGATTATCATTCGTTTTAAACCAACGTGCTGCTTCGCTTTTTGTTCTAAGGATTTAATTTGAATCTCTAAAAATCCAACAGACCTACCATTTTCACCCTTCACGGGTTAACGTTTCTCCAATGAAATGGTTCACAATTTGGCGTGCTCCATTTAGTTATGGATGCACTTGGGAAGTTGGGAGAGCACGAAGAAAGCGCAAGAGTTGCTTGGGGCAAAAGCCACAACCCTAATCATCAATTTGGACTTACCACTTGGCTTATATGCTTACTGTACCCACAGCAGATTTACCGCCTTGCTTGTACTTCACAAAGGGACAAGTTTATACTTTGTAGAGGGTTTTTTCCTTTTTTAAGGACGAAGCAATTTAATGGCGTTTTATCCGTCCACAAACCCTATGCAAACATTCATTGACGGGAGACTGGGTTCCTTCAGTATATCCCATGAAGTGGACTTAACTATATTTAAAATCCAAAATTTTTCTTTTAAGCGTTGAACATAACGTTTTCATTTGAGAGTTTTTACATATTTTGCACCCGGAGATTAGGGTTGAATGAAAGATTTGCCTGAAATAAGCAATATTTCTAATAGCACTTTAAAGTTTTCGCTTGTCTATTTTAGTTTTTTCAAAAACTAGGAAAAAAGCCCCAGATCATTAATTTTTTACCTTCGTAGTTTTCCTCTTGATCGTTTGGAAGTTCTTCATGTTCTCCTTCATTCTCATAAAGAGAAGTCACTTCGTTGTTCTCTTCTTCTGCTGCTGTTACAGCTAAACGTAGCGAGGCAAAAGAAAAAAGTTTAAAACTATCGATATCGACAAATTCACATTTCACTCTGACAAATGTCTGTACGTTCGATTTTTAATTTCAATCATTCTCTCCATTCTACCTTTTTAAATTTGTACATTTCATATCAATGGTAAAAAAAAATAAGTTCAGTCAAGAAAATACACTTTAGCTTATAAAATTAAAGAAGTTAGAGCAATTATTTCGTCAAATATGTTAAATTTTACTCACCATAGATGCTTGTTAAGGCCAAGAACAAGAAACAAAACAGAGCAAATTTCTTCATTGTCTTCTCAGGTTCGAACTACTTGTTAGATGAACAACTGAAAAATGTTATGTGAATAATGTGCAACTTCGGGTCTTTTATACAATTCTTGAAGGCCCGTTACGTAACACAACTGGTTACGTTAACCTCTATTTCATCAAGCGTTATGCAATATTCTAAATAATGTTGGCATTTTTTCGCATTACCAAAGGTCAAGCAAATATAAGTCAGTGTCTCAGCCCATCGAAGCTCGATGCTGCCAATTATTTAGAGAATTACGTGGTCTGCTATTGTTTGGCTCTCAGATATTTCAAGACGTCTATATTCCGTTTGTGTTTTGTCTCGTTGAAACATACATTTTGCAAAGTAGTGATCCGATAATATGCATGGTCATTTAATTTGACTAATTATGGTACAATCTGTTAATATCTTTGATTAATTACTGTAAGTACGCACAGTAAATGCCCTTTTTAAATTTGTAAGGTTACTTCAATTGTGTATAAAGAACTACAGTGCAGTTCAATTCAATAACAGAAATAATTATTCGAGAAGCGATATTATACGGGATTGTAACGAGGAGGCGCGTAAGCCCTTACCAGCGAAAAATTTCAGGTAATAAAGAAAGAAACAAACTCAGGAAACAAACATCTGGTGTTTTCAATTTCGTCCTGTTCATCTAGCAAGTCTTAAGTTCACAGGATGTTTGTTTTTTTCTTTATTTTATGAGTTCTTTAGCAGACGTAAACAAAAATCTCAAATTCACTGATATTTCACGTGAAAAACACGAAGGTAATTACTACCGGGACATGGTTTGGATATCTGAGAAAGAATTACACAAATCAAGCCAACTTCCACCTGCATTTCCCTTTCAAATACTAATTATTCTGAGATACAATATCATGCATTCGAAAGTCGTGTTTCAACAGCTATCTAAACAACTCGAAGTTTGTAAATCTTCTCGGTGTTTGGATATCCTGATGAAACACTCCTTTTCGTATATGATTCTAAAATATAAAGCCAAGTAAACAAAAAATATTTCAAAGGTTGATAAATAAATTAGGATTCAGAAGTTCGATACAGAAAAGGAAGACATGTTTGAGTAACAATATTTTATGAGGACTACACTAAACCAATTTCTTAAGCAAAGCCTATATTACCTAAGTGACGTCTGAAAAAGGGAACACCGACGGTCTAAGTCAAGGACGGGAAGTTCTTTGGTAACAATTAGAAATGCTGTCTTACGAGTTGTGCACTCATAAAATTCATCGATTTATTTATTCATAAGAACATATTTCAACAGAATGGCTTCCTTAGTTGAAAAGAATACCTGTCAACTACGAAGACAGCATGTTCTAATTGTACAAAAGAACTCTTCGTCCTTCACTTACACGCACGCATTCTGGAACGTGGAACACGCAGCATAAAATTTGTGACTTTAACATAGAGGTCTTCCAGTTTTCATCATACCGTGGCTTCCGCGGAGGTAGTACATATGACAAACCTGCACCTTAGCTTACCATCTGAGGTTGTGTAGCTCAATGGTGAGAGCGTCTCACCGGTCATCAGATGGTCGCGGGTTCGATTCGCCATTGGAGCGCAGAAATGCTGTTTCTAAGAACACGAGCTTCATGGGGAATGTTCGAATCACTGAATGCTGAACACAAATGTTGTTTATGTGGAGGCTTGGTGTATATCAGACGACCAGCGAACGTTCGTCAAGCTCGTAATCTCAGAAGAACGATTTCGGATCCCTAGACAGGAATCAAACCAGCAACCTTCCGATTCGCGTCTATGGCTCAGAAATCGTTTTCCTTTTGTTCAAGCTTCAAGAAAATAACTCTAGCCTATAACTTTCAAATAAGATTCAACGTTTTAGCTATCTATGAATGCCTATTAATTTACACTAGTTCAGGTTACATTATAAAATAAAACGCTCATTTTACCATTTTGTCAATTTTCATCGATATATATCTTAGATTCGGAGATCTTTCAACTCTCGTAATTTACAAAAATATAAAAAGTAACCAAGATACAACGAAAAATACTATAAGCAAATGTTTCTCCAAAACAAAGAAAGATTCTCCAACTGGCTTGACAAAAAAGGGAATTATCCAGTTCGTTCCAAACTTTGGCATAAACATCTCAAACTCATTAGTAATCCATGAGAAAAACACAAAGGAAATCACTACCGAGAAGTGTCTGGATATCTGAAGAGCTTACTTAAACTAAGCCAACTTTCACCTCGATTTTCTGTTCAAATACTGATTTTTTTGAGATGCAATACACATACTCGAAAGTCGTGTTTCAACAGATATCCAAACCTCTCGAAATTTGTAGGAAATCTCAGCTAGTGAAGAGAAATCTCAGCTAAACAACGAACTTGTCGGTGTTTGGATATCCTGATGAAACACTCCTCGTGTACGATATAGTACTTGTAGAATATTTCAGGAGCAAAACCGGGTTCAGACTTTACTTTTAGTGCAATATTTTTCAATTTATATGCGTCCCATTTCACCCTTCCCACCAAGATAAGAGGAGTCAACTTGCTTGCTTAATAAATACAACACCTGTCAAAAAATGCGAACAAGGTTTTATTGTTGGATCATCTGAGATGAAAATATGTCCTTCTGGAAGCTCCTAAGTTAAACTAGAACTGCCACATTGTCGTGATGCTTAAGGGTGCTATTATTTAATGCAAGCCCGGAGCAACTACAGTATTCAGAGTATTATATTTTTTGGGCGACTAGTGGACGTTCGTCAAGCTCGTTCTCTAAGAAAAACGGTTTCTGAGCCCTAGACGGGAATCGAACCTGAAACCTTCTGATGACTGGTGAGACACTCTTAACCATTGATCTACCACGACATAGATGGTGGCCTAGGGTGCAGATTCGTCATATGTACTGCCTGAGCGGTCACGATATGATAATAATGATGCAAATACTTACTACTGAACACAAAGGTGGTTCATGTGAGAGATTGGTAAATATCAGACGACCAGTGGATATTTACCAAGCTCCCAGGTGAACAACCTTTGTGTTCAGCAGTAAATGTTATATTTTTTGTTGTAAATCTTAACTTCTACATTCAATTATCATTGTTCGTGCCAAATTTGGGAAACGTAACCCAAAAGTGAGGGCGAGGTGAAGCAAGCATATATCGTATCTGACATAAAAAGGCTAAAAGATCTAAAATAAGTAAAACTCTTAAAAGAGTTCAACGTTTTAGACTAGTTATGTCATCTTCCGTCATCTTCGAAACGTATATCATATTATGTAACCTCAATAGTGAGTCCTTGTACATCACGCCAAATATTAGAGAGGAAGCGCTATAATTGTTCGTTAGGTGAAATAATGGTCGGTTTTGGATGACTACAAATAGTTTGTAATACCTCGTTTACTCAGCGCGAAATTATCGGGATGACAATCCGGATCGTGGGCGATCGCCATCGATTCGATCCAGATCTGGAGGTCGAATGCGATCGCGATCGAAAATCACTAGGTCAACGATTTCGAAAAACACTCATGTACACCATCAAAATACCTGCAATTTTGAAGGTATGTTGTATTGTCTTTTAAAAATATTGCTGATTTATCGATTGTTTGGTTGACACAAAACTGGCATTTCACTTGTATTTCCTTGACAAATAACCAGGAGCAACATCGGATGAATAAGGACTACAAGGCAGCCAGCAATTAATTTAAACACTTAAAAGGAAATAAGAAGTCAAAACAACAACAAGAAACGTGAACGTGCCATGAAAACCTCGATTTCTCGCGCCATTGCTCTTTGGTAAATCTTAACAGCCAAATATCTGGGAGCCCATTCATGTAGGCTTTCGATTGCGATACTTGATACTTTCTCAGACAGACAGCCGGTTATCTCCGTTGGAGAACAGATTATCAAACGAGTTAAAAAAGAAAGTTCTAAGTGTAATAATTGACGAAAATCTAAAATGGGATCGACATAATGACGAACAATGCAAAATTATTTCAGGAAATGTTGCCCTGCTTAGGAAAGCTAATCAGTATTTAACTCAAGAGACTTTAATGATAATGTATAATGCACTTGTGTTGTCTCACTTTTGTTATTGTTCCACCTTGTGGAACGATGGAAACTGCTTTAATCTCGATAGGCTTTTTAAGCTGCAAAAGCGTGCAGCGAGGATTATTACTGGATCAACCTATGAAACACCATCTGCTGAAATCTTCACTAATTTAAAATGGTTGCCCATAGCCAAAATTTTGGATCATCGTGACCTAATCATAATGTGTAAAATTATGAAAGGTTTAGCACCAAATTATTCGACAGAGATGTTTCACATTTGCGATAATAAGTGTTACAACTTGCGCAGTAACCAGATTAATCTTTCATTAGAGAGGCCTAAAACCAATTTCCGCAAGAGAAGTTTTTCTTACTGAGGAGCTGCGAGCTGGAATAATCTTGGTGGACATATCCAAAGTAACTTTAACTCCATGTTTCTTAATTCCTTTAAAACACATTTACTAAATTAGTCTCCACCTCACTTCTTTGTAAAATTTTTAAATTTATTTTAATATGTTATGTCGACTTTGATATTATGTATTTAGATAGAAAGCACGGCCCTTTGAAAATCAGACCTTCTGAAAGGCTACCGTGTTTTGTAAATAAATGTAAATAATAGTAATAATAATCGTAAACCCGATCCCGATCGAAATTACACTGCCGTGTTAACGGAACTCTCGACAGGATTATGATCGGGATGCATGGATCACAATCCCAATAACTTTACGTATCGTAAACGGGGTATAATTTGCTAAGGATCCAAGAGTTCGTCAGCCATAACTAGTTGTCACAACTACTTGTCTCCCTCCTGTAAAAGATGTACTTAGTAACGGGCTAAAGTTACGGTTACAAAACATTAGCGAACTATTTCGCACCTTCGCTATTAAGAATTAACCATCTTAAATTCTCACGCAGATGACGGAAACAAACTTAGAAACGATGAGAAGATACGAATTGGTCAAAACAATCAAGTTAACGTGGAAAATGGTTGATTTGTTGGACGCACTTTAATTTATGCTTGCTAGCCGTGTCTCTTGTGACTCGATCATAAGTAACTTCAATTGTAGAGAAAAGTGTTCGTTGTGTATTTTTACCAACAACCCGGTGACTACTCAACAACAGCAAAATTATTTCTTGCCCCAGCTGAAGAACCACATCAGTAGAAGACGTGGTAGCGGTCATGTCCTTAACTACTAAAGATGATAGAAAATCTTTTGCTTCTAAGGAGGTCGTTCCTAAGACAAGCCAGGAAGTAAACGTTGGGAAGCGGTAGTCGATGATGTTATCCTAGAGCAGAACTATTATAGATTGAATATTTAGGTGGGGAAAATTTATAGAAATTTTATTTATTTATAGGAACCTATTACTTCCCATCATTCGAAGGTTTTCCCCTTGACGAGTAAATTCGTTTAGGGTAAGAGGGTAAAATACCAAAGTAGCCAACTAGGAGCAACGGGGGTGAAAGAGTTAACCCTTTCGTTCAGATTTTTTCAAAAGAAATTATAATTTAATCAATCTATTTAAAATTCTTTTTCTCCCTTTTCTATTCAAAATTCTGTTGAAATCTGTTTATACATCACATTCTTTAAACCGCATTTAAACGCGTAAAGTTTACACCTAAATCAAGACCAGCAGCGAAAATATAATACATTGGATATTAACATATCGCAAAAGATGCCTGGACAGTTTTTCTTTTGCCGTTTTGGTATTTACAGAAAAACCCGGGCTCGTTAAAAAAAACCGCACGCTTGAAAATGAAGATATTATATCAGGCGTACACGTTACAACAAACAATGCACAACACGCTATGAAGTAAAGAAAGCACTACACAAATTGAACATTTAACGCATCACAATATTTTTTTTTGTTCGTTTCTAGTTGTATTCACTATTCCCACTCAGCATCGTTGATTTTATCACTCAAGATATTTGGGCGTGCATCAAGTAAAGTATTGAATGAAAGAAGTTACTGGTTTTATCGATTTGTACTTGAGTACTCTTATGCCATGGTAGAGGACAAGAAGATATCGTTTATTTATCGGTTTGCGTTTTGTCTCGGTGCTCTACAAGACGATATGTTTTGAAAAGTAGGAAGATTATGTATATAGTGATCTGATGTGATTAGGTATGGAACATACTGTAAACATTTGTAAGGGGAAAGGTATTATATATAAAGTAGGGCACTGCAGCTCAGGAAGAAGAACTTTTGGAGAAGCAATATTTTAAGTGATTATAAGAAAGATGTTCCTAAGCAGAGGTGTGAGAAGTTCTGCAATATTGTTGAAGTTCTGCAATATTGATGTTCCGAGACGGATTAAGGATGTTTTGGAGGACTATTATCACAAGTTCTTGAGCAAAGGCTACCTAAATACTGCCTGAAAGGAAAAGACTGCGAGCGTAAGTCAAGGACGATCAACATTACCTTCGCAGCACTCCACTTAATTTACTGTACCTATTTATTCAGTTAGTTAGGAAAACATGAACGCCTTGACAGCTAGAGAAAATGAAATGAAAGAATTATAATTACCACAATGGTCTGAACAAGTCTGATGATTTTGTGGAACTCGATGTCTTTCTTCTCATCAAGAAGTAGAAACTACAAAGAAATCTAAATGGAGAGGTATTATTTAATGGATTAAGTGAACTGGTGGTTCTTTAACCCCAGCATGGCTAAAGTGCTCAATAAGTTGAACTATTAGCAGGCTTGGATTGACTACAAATATTTTGTAATTTGTTGAGATTATAGCTACTTTACGATAATCTCGTCAGCAATCACATTTGCGCAGAAGGAGGTGGGGACTGCGGCAGTCTGCTCCGGACCTAGAAGAGCCCCAGTAAAACAACATATAGAATTTACGTAACAGAGAGCCCAAATTTCTACTTTCCCTCGAGCTTCAAAGCACTCTGGGCCAGTCAGATATCAGTTCATTTAATTTAACGACTTTTCGCTTTTTGTACTCTGGTATATCTCGTTAAGGGTGCATGATTACACTCAAAGTCAAACTTATGACACTATTTTGATTTCAAGTGACCTCACAGTGCATTCAGGGCTCGGTGACTTGGACTGAATCATTTGACACAAAACAAAATGGTGTGGTAACCATTCAATGAGTTAATTGAAGTAGTTTCTTTACGCTCTAAACTGTTGGAGGTCCTAGAAAGCAGATGGTCTGAATGAAGCCAGAATGAAGCCAGAATGAAGCCAGAATGTGTATCTTTATGCATTAGTGAAAGCGGAGTTGCCTGTACATGCTTGACAATGGATGTGTTTTACATGTATTTTAATTATGTTAGAGTTTATTTATTGATCTATTTATTAAACTTTGACTATTTGTAAAAAGGCGAGGACACCACCACCGTATATCACCAACTGCAAGTACAACTAAAAGTGCAAAACCTCCACTTTTCAGCGGTCATACTTTAATCGAACCACAAGAATATGGAATGCTTTAGCTAATGAAATTACGAATTTTAATACGCTAGAATTGTCTTCGTTAAGGTCTATATTGATCAAGTACTATTTTTATGCTCCAGTAATTACTGACGACAGTGATGATCCACTTTCTCTTAAGGCCATCTTCTTAACTCCTTCCTGTCCGTGTCTGTAGGTCCTCAGTGACCTATGGGAACTTTAGCCTAAGGGGGAAGTCCTCGGACAGGAAAGAGTAAGTTGTAATAACGCTCGCAGTCCAACGCACAGCATTACTTGCTGTTTTTAGTATTCATTTCATTAACTCTTTCCTGTCTGAGGACTTTCCCTTGGACAAGTAAAATCGTCTGGCGTTAGCCAGAGTCATATGCTAAATAAAGTCTCCATAGGTCACCGTGGACCTATAAGGACAGGAAGGAGCTAATGTACTCATATCATTGATACTTTTAACTTTAATATTTTTAGGCCTGCAGTAATTGTCTTTACGTTGTTGTGGTAGTCCTGACATAGGTTTGTCACGTTAACATGGCAACAGAAGCTCTTTAATTAAATGTTTAAATGTCTTTAATTAAATGTGAGGAAAATTTTCCAGAAATTTTATTGGTCAAAATTATCAGAACTTTTATTTTACAGGAACAGCTTGCTTTCCATCGTTGCAGAAGTTCTCGGAGTTCTCTCCTTGACGAGTAAGATCGTTCGGCGTTCGACACAGTAAAATACCAAAACAGACAAACGAAAATAACGGCAGCTGCCAAAATGAAATATACTTTAACTGAGAAAATATCTGGACTGACATTATTCGTACGATATCCTTTGCACAAAAAAAACTTCCCGATAATCTTTTGGCACATTTCAGACTTTATTCCCGTGAATTTGGGCGTAACACTCTGAGATTATGCAAGGTTGAAGTAACGTTAAGTTTACTGAACACAGTTCTCTTACTTGACGGCTTAGTTTGAACCCACCAAGCAACATGACGTATGTCGACGAAAATCAGAACAAACAAAGTAAAGAGTCCATGAATGATAAAGCGTATACCTGGCACAACATTTGTCTTCCGTATTGCTGAAGCAAACAAAACTAAATATGTCTTTCGATTCAATGAAAATTGTCAAGGCAAATGGCAGTTCTTTGCATTGTTGAACTTGAGCCGCAATTTGTTTTGCGTACCGTACCATTCTTCAATTTCTTTTCTCAATACAAATAACCAAAAACTTTCGGACTGTAAAATATTTTTGATTGACTTTCTTGTTCGGACATTAAATATGAAATATTAGGACATTTTCTGTATCCAAAAGTTTATTTCTTCGAAGGTTTTCTCAGTTCGTGTATCGTATAGTAATATCGCAGAAACTGAATGGACATGTCATTTTTTCGCATCGCTATTATGCCGAAAAATCTTGACTCGTTTAAACAAACCTTGCGCTTGAAAAGGGAAATCTTATATTTAGTTTACAATGTTACCAAAAGACAATGCACAGCAGGCTATGAAGTAAAGAAAATAACACACAAACTGAATGTTTAATGCATCAAAATAATTTCTTTCTTTGTGTCTACCTGTCTATACCAAACCCACTCAAAGTCGTTGAATTTATAAGTAAGTAAAGTAAGTAAGTAAAGTAAGTAAGTAAAGCAAGTAAGTAAAATAAGTAAGAAAGTAAAGTTCCTTTATTTATACTGGATAACCTCATCAGCTAACCTATGCTGTTATCCCTAAAGGTCCAGTAAGGGCGATCCGTCATGGGTCCAGTGTTACTACAGGAGGAAACCGGAGTACCCGGAGAAAACCTGCGGTGTTTGGTAGAATCAAACTGGACAACACTCTTCTCACATGTGACCAAGGTAACTTTAATCAGAAAACTGCGCATAGCCAGAATCGAACCCCAGTCACAGAGGTGAAAGACACGTGCACTACCACTGTGCCACCAACATTCCAGATATTGGAGCATGCTTTAAGATAAGTGCCTAAAAACGAGTTTTGATAAGCGAGTGACCGAGCAAACTTATGGGTTGATTATAAGTTGACAATAACATGCTGGAGGTAACTCAACACTGTTCTCTCAGAGCTCAGTATATAAAATATTCTTCCTGAGCAAATACTGATTATCCAATCATAACACAAAAATATAGTTATATAAGGTCCAAAATTCATCATTAAAATGTTGAAACTTCAGGTATAATGTTTCAAAAAACGAAAGTAAGTTACAGTCCTTGAGAAAACGACTCGAAATCTCGTAATCTCTCTCTCTTTCTCTCTCCCTCTCCATCTTCCTCTCCATCTCCCTCTCCCTCTCCCTCTCTCTCCCCCCTTTCCCTCCCTCCATTTCACTGAACAAAAGTATATTGAAACTGAGGAAATTATACAATCACAAGAACATTTTAACATCAAAAACTTTTAAGTTGAGAATATGTCATATGGGCTCGGTTGTTCAAAGGATGATTACCACTAATTCTGGATTAAAATTTAATCAGCCCTTCTGTTTGTCGTGTTCTGTTTGACAATTTTAGTTCCAAATATCTTGAATAAAATGTCTTTCTTATTGTATGGTATCTGAACTGAAAAACCCTGAACATCCTTTTCTACATTTGCAGTAATTCATCCACACAATTTTCACTACTCCTAGATAAACATAATTGCTAGTTGAGAAACCAGTCCATGGTGTTAATAGAAAACTAGAATGCTGAGTCAGCAGTATTGAACAACTTGTAAAAAACCAAAAAAATTGGCAAACTGCCAGCATGTAGGTCTAGAAAAACTGAAGTTTCAAGTGAAGGCCCATCAGAGTGAAACGAGATAGAGTTGAGAAAAGACGGAAGCGACTTCCAAATTGGGCCCCTCTCCCAGTTATGAAGAGAGGGAGAGATGGACTCTTGATATTTGGTTTTCTCACCTCTATCGTTTCACTCTGACGAAGGGCCTTCACTTGAAATGTCAGTTTTTCTAGACCTAAGTTCTGGCAGTTTCATAACTCTTCTGGTTTTCTTCATGGTGTTAACATGTCATGAAATTTTCATGTAATAAGGTAACTGCAGAATTTGAGAAAAGGGAAACGTATCATTGTCGTCTAATTTAAAATGTATTATTCCATGCCCCAACATGATAGAAAAAGGTCACCATTTTTTATCTTGAAAGCTTGCATCAAAATTTCTGACAGGGAATCATAATTTTCCAACAAATGGCCATCCAGATGCTGTGTGGGGGGGCAACCACCCCCTGTCCCCTGTAGTTATACCACTGTTTCATCATGATAGTTACTGGTGCCTGCTTACCAATTGGGCTGAAACAATGGCTACTGTAAATTACTCTGACATTAATAATTATTAAAATTAGTATGATAAATCCCCTGAGTTAACTAGCCATTGTCTAAGACTTATATTTGGCATTAAGATGCATGGCATCAGCTACTACAGAGCTGCCAAGGCTCTCTAAGGGGGGAGTTTAGACATATGCAGAGCCCACATTCACTCAAGCTTTTCAAGACAGCCCTTACCCCTCATAAAAACTAAAAAATAGGGTTGTATCTGCCTATCAAATGCTTTATATCTTACCATAATATTAATGTTGAGTAAGCATTAAAAGTTAAACACAGATTTAAGTAAAAATAAAGAAGCAAATTCAATAGTCTGTTAAGTTAAAATAATCAACAAAATATGAATCACTGTGAAAGTTAACATCAGTTCACTGCTCTAAACCTGAACTTGTACTTGTGTTTGCACTGAAATCTAAATCTTTCTGTTCAGACATAAAGCACAACTAGGACAAGCATAAAAAAGATGCCCGTACTGAGTAGCCTAGCACTCATTTTAAAATGATGCAAAAACACTGTAAAAAAAGTCAAAAAATTCACTCGTAATATGTATGTAGGAGAATATCAAGAAACATGTTAAGTGTGTGGCAGTGCAGGAGCAGAATTCAAGTGTGGGAGGCTCCTATGAAATGTGGCAGACTTGGCAGGTCTGCTGCTATTAAACTTTAAATACAGTCTTTTACAATCATTTGATACTGATTTCAAATTTTTTGACTGATTACTTGACTGTTCAAAATACCAACTGGAGTTGTGAAGGAGTTGTGCAATGTGATTTTCTTATTGAAGTAAACATTGTTTTATTTTCTTGGAAGATTGAACCCAAAGATATGACAGTAAATCTTGATTAACAATGGCAAAGATTGCTTTGGAAATGGCATGTTATGCTGCCCAGTTTTAGGTTGGTCTAGGGTAACAAATCGGTAAAATTTACGTGCATTACGTTTTTAGTTCATGTAATGATGTAGACGGATAAAACAGATCTGGTATGAAGTAAATTTTCAAACAATTCCGTCAGACATGGTCTCATGTCAATGTATAGCCCACTATTTCCTGATTTATCTTCAGAAAATTTGATTAGAATATCATTAGTCGACAAAATATTATTAATAATAAGTCAAGGCATATTTAGCAATAACGCCATAAACTTATGTGAAAACGTAATTACATACAGTGTCACATACTCAGATATATATATTTTACATTGAAAATATAATTTTGGAATAAAGGAAACAATAAAATTTTCTTCGTACCTTTCGTAAATATGCAATGAATGAATGCAATGAATGAAGAAATTAAACATTGTAATATTAGGAGCTGTAGAAATGTAGTTGAGCTGGAGCTATACTCCGTTCTTGCAAAATCACATACCAAAAAACCCCGAATATATACCCCTAGCCTAAAATAAGCCCCACCCAAATACAGATCCCCCAAATTTCAGACGCAAACATCCTTCCCATAAGAAGCTCCCCTCGAATATTAGCCCATATGCGCCTATATTTCGGTTGGTTTTTGCAGACCTAGCTCTCGACGCCATTTGTTGTGTTCAATCAGTAAAGCATAATTCATATCATATTATGATTTCCAGGGATAGGCCTCCATCTAAGGGATGGTTTTCCAGACGGTTCGATGACAAAATATTTCTCCCAGGGGTCGAAAACTAAACCCTTCATGTTGTTGAGTAACCCCTGGAAACCTCCGGGTCAATTGTTTTCAGAGGACTAAACACTAACGATTAAACCCGCG
>JBAHVQ010125047.1:0-24651 GCA_036872915.1 Nanipora kamurai | reverse complement strand
TAGAAAAGTTTTTGGGCTAATTGCATGTACCTTTTGCTGGCCACGAAACCAGAGTAGCACTTTGAATATGACTAATTTCTCTGTAGTGTTTACAAAATGAGTGGCCGGTCTGTATCGGGGTATAGAGACACGAGGCAACGCCGAGTGCCTTTACCGATCCGATACAGACCGGACACGAATCGTAAACTACTTAACAAACGTCCATTCTTACTAGAAAAAAAAGTTTAAACTAGCTATTTGTACCCGTAAACGTTCAATTCGAGTGTGCAAGAGCTGATGCAAAACTGGTTGACCCAGACACCAGTGTTTCTAAATGTGATACAGAACTGATGTTTATTTAATCAGTTCTGTATCATAGTACACAAAAGCTGAGTAAACTTTAATTTCTTTTGAATTTCACTCATGAAATTTCGGGGGGAAATTATTGTTTCGGACGCTAAAACTCTCTAAGTTGGTCAGCATAACACGCTAGATTAGTCGTTAGATCGCCTGGACTGACAGGTAAGCGTAAAACTTGATCTTACCTTGGACCTCAATCTTCGGTATTCTATAGACGTTTTAACAAACAGGTTACTAGGCCATGTTTGGGAGGACCCATGACAACTGATCTACTACCGCTTGGTACAAAGTCTCATGATCTACTGAGTAAGTAATTAAAAAGGTTGAAGTCATCCTGTGATTGACCGTTTATACCATAAGACAAAGATTGCTGAAGAACTAGTCGGAAGTTTAATCGACCGAGCTGTCAAGCTAATGTTTGTAACAGGCATTAGGAGGTTCGTCTTTAAAGAATGGCTATATCTGTATGAATCAAAATGTTTGAATGAAAAATAACAAAAAGACATACGAAAAACATCGAAATGAGATGTTATAAATCATAAACGGGTGAGACCTTTGGATTATCATGTACGATACGTACATACATGCACATTCGACTGGTTCGTTAGCTTAAAGATTATCACATATTGTTCAAAGAACATCGATGTGTATTGTGTTAGATGTCGCTTTCCCACCGATGACTACTCCGATTAATATTAAATCAACTATTTTCCTCTTTCCTGTTTCTACTTGCAGTCTGTGACAACAAAAACAGTGACGGAAAAAAAAGCGAAGGAGGTAGCACACAAAACGTAACCACAGCTTCTTCAAGTGAAACCAAACGTTACAAGCATGGATCGCAACGGAAGAGAACCGATTCCCCTTCATCAATGATAGCCAATAAAAATCGCAAAAATTTCACAAAGTCGCATAAAAAAACACCAAACACCAAAAAACCTACACATATGTTCAGAACTACGCATTTTCTTTCAGTAATATCACCGAGAAAAAATCGTGATCATGTCACTAGTTCACCACGAAAACAGCCAAACACTAGAAAACCTCCGCTAATGTCCAGGACTACAAATTTTCCTCGAGCAATATCACGAAGTAAGAAAGTGGGAAATTCAGCAAAGTCGAAAGAAATGGGGACATTATCAAACAAAACGTCACAAATGTTTAGCACAACTGATGCTCCCTCGGCAACATTATTGAGAACAAACCTAGGACATTCGAGCAGGGCATCTGGAATGGCACCATCAAAGGTGCTCAGCACAACTAATACTGCACCAACGACTCTTCCAGCAGCAAATCGTGACCATTCAAACAGGTCACAAGAAAAAGGTTCAAAAACGATAAAACCGTCAAAACAGCTCAGCACTTCTTACCTTCTGCCAGCTACGGTATCAAGTTATAGCAATTCAGACCAGTTACAATTTAAAATAACTCCAGAAAAGTTTAGCTCTACCATATCTCCTTCAGCACAGTTAGTATGTGGCAATTTTATAGTGGGATCTGAGAAAACGATACTACAAGAAACACGCAAAGGTAAATGCTGGCAAGGAATGCTGGGAGAAATCTGTTACTTGAACTTTCGAAATACTTAATGTGGTCTACATTTTCAAATACAAATTCCACATGCCATTTCACACGTGAACTAACGTGAAATCTTTTTACGTGTGATCAACTCTCGGGGGGAAGCATGGAACTAGTTTAATTGATGGTTTGCACTTGACGTCAAGGTGGCCATGTTGGTGAAACTTTAACAAAAGAATCTCGTCAACTTAGGAAATTTTTACTGATCAAACTGTGGAAACCGATGGACTCAGAAAAACTCTGAGTTCCAGACGGGACTCGAACCCGCAACCCTCTGACTGCTAGCCAAACGCTCTAACCATTGAGGCACTAGAACTCAGATGGCAGAACAAGGTTACTTTCGGTATTTAAACCTGGGACGAGCCAGTCAGCATACCGAAAGTAACCTTGCCCTGCCGTCTGAGTTCTAGTGGATCAATGGTTAGAGAGACAAAGAATAATTCCACTCCGCGTGAAAAATTACGCTTAGTCAAAAACCGACTTTACACTGATATTTTATGGGTTTTAAGACTGCCTATCTCTCAGCGTTTAATTTTGGTGTTAAAAAGTGTGAAAGCAAAGAAAAAAATTTAACAAACAAGCGAACGAACGAAGGAACTATCGAATGAACAAATGAATAAACGTAAATCAACGAACGAATAAACGTATAATTGCGTACACAGTTAAACGGTTGGTGGACAGCCGAACTTTGGTTAAAAAATTCGAGATTTTTACATCATTATTTGGAACGTATAATTATTTTCCCTAGAAGCGCTAATCATCAAAATAAACCAAGACGTCAAGTTTAATACACATGCCCTGATACATTTAATAACTCTAATTTTCTCACACTAAAAGTTCTATCTGGTAACTAGTCAGGTTTAGAAGAGTGATAAACCAGTTAAAACTGTTTGAAACTTTTAGACAACTCTACGGATTCTGTCGATGTCCGAAACAGAACGCAAGTTCAAGTAAGCCATGAATCTATTTATGCCCGTAATCTCTGTTTTAGTGGCTCGACTTCCAATACAACTCATCGCCTTTTCCTCCCTCTATTTATCTGACAGAAGGTTGTAAAGACTGCTCTTGACCTACTTTCAAAAGATACTGGAACCAATCAGGTAAATATGAATGTAGCATTACTACGAGGGAAAATAGATATATATAAAATTACCAGAATTGATTTACTAATCACTGCAGCAAAGTGTTTATGAAGTGACTTAAGTTGGTCTTATTTTAAAGAACTCGTGAAATGATAAGGGAACAGTTTGTACACTTTTTTCGTATCTTACATTGCTCTTGAGATATTAAGATTTGTTTGATATGTAAATAACACTTTGCATCCGTGACATTGCATAATGAGTTGTCGAGGAATTAGGAATATCGTTGAAGTTAGTGAATCAAGTCACAAATCAACTGTAAGTGTGGGTGCATTTGTCTCATGACACTAAAACAGCAAAATTTAAAGTGATTAAATCGAATAATTTCAATGATATGTGCGGCTCCTTAATGCAAGTTATTATTTAAATATCAACAAAGTGAGACATAGAAAAAGTGTAAAGAATGTTCTAGAATAATTTCAAGAGTTCTTTCGAATAAGACAAACTTAATTTTCGCTTCAGAATGAAAGTATATTTTTTCTGTTTACACCAAATTCATACCATTTCTCTATTTTTTAATTATTTTTGTTTCATAATCTTTGTAAATAACATGAGATTCGTTAAATTTTATTCTTGTCTGTAAATAATGAAACTACAAATGTTCGGGTTTCATGAAAATCAGTGGTCCCTTGCGAAAAAGGTCCAACGGGTAATCATAAGCTTTTCTCGTAAACTGTATCTTATAAATCAATCATTACGATGCTCACCTGCATTACTCTGCAGGTACCAAGAATAACCCAGGATATAGCAATAATTTCTGAAAGTATTCATTTAACCTCAGAAATGGCCGTTTTTTGAGTGCTAAAGAGGCAATTCCAAACGTCGCAACAGCAAATTTAGAAAAACGCGCTATTGACCGCCATATTGAATAAACTTCAGCTCAATGTTGGTTTATCTGGTGGAGTTCTGTACATTCCAAGTTTCGATAGTTCATATCAACACAGCTAATCGAACACAAATTCTTGTTACAACTTTAGATAAACCAGTATATGGAATCTATAAAACTCTTAGAGGACATTGGAAAAATGATGGCTTTACAAATGAAACCTACAAAAGGGAAACCGGCAACCGTATCAACAGTGGTCGGAGAGCAAGGTAGAGCAACATACACAATTGGCGGCTAAGAAGTTACAGCAGCATATAGTATTATATTGGTGTTCCCTCATCAAAAGATTATTGATTATAGTTTTTTGTTATATGCACCAACACGGCCACCATGCCATTTGTCATTTAATTCTCTGGAGAGTGAGTCAAAACGCTCCACAGATCTATATGAAGTACATTGCGCCCAAAGTTTAGTATTAATGACATTATTATCATGAACATCATATGTAGTATATATGAGGCTAAAATAGTATATATGAGGCTACAATAGTATATATGAGGCTACAATAGTATATATGAGGCTACAGTAGTATATATGAGGCTGCAGTAGTATATATGAGGCTACAGTAGTATATATGAGGCTATAGTAGTATATATGAGGCTACCGTAGTATATATGAGGCTACCGTAGTATATATGAGGCTACCGTAGTATATATGAGGCTACAGTAGTATATATGAGGCTATAGTAGTGTATGTCGTGTAAGAACCGCACGCTATAAACAATTTATAGCAGTATAATTAATAATTGGTATGCAAGCAATTACAATATATACATATATATATATATATATATATATATATATATATATAGTGTAGCTAACAAGCTATGACAGTATTTGCAGCGCTCGGCTCGCAAACTAGAATAGTACATGACGCGAGTAGCTAGCATGAGATAGAAGTATACACAATGAATTGCCTGCAAGCTGTAACAGTAAATGCAGTGAGTGGATACCAAGGTACACGTGCCATATGGTCAGCAAGACGTAGCAGTATGTATATAAAACTTGCTCACAGAAAGTTACTGTGTTCGAATCCCTGCCGGGCCAAGTAGAGTTTTCTCTACTTGTCCGGTATGGTTCGTCGCTCGGAGTAGCATTAACATCATTATTCTTCACCCGAGTTCATCTTCTACTCTAGCAAGTTACTGTAATTATACATATTTCAGCAACAATAATTTCTGGATTATTACATAAATAATTTTCGATAGAAGATTTCTTATGCACGATTGGTCTTTATCTTGACAGTACCACATTATTGAAGCAGTTTAACTCAATCTTTTACTTCAGTTTTTGGTGTGGTCGCAATGGACGGAAGTAGATTGTCTGGATTCTCCTTTCCAAATCAGATAGAAGGTTTAGAAGAGGATTCATCAGCTGGGGCTCGCATTGATTTGCCGAACTCAGTACTAAATTCCAGTGAAGGTATAGATATATATCAACGAACAAAACAGTAAACGTACCGTAATTCAGGTGATCTGGAAACACGAAAGCGGACTGGGACTAGTTATCAAATAGAAATCCATTTCCAATTTAAGTTTGTTAATATCTCATGAACTATACCAGATTCTGTTTTTAAATTCGTAATGGAAATACCTTTCCCTTTATTGAATACTGACGTAAAGTTTCAAACAGTTTCACAAGAGACATAGAATGTTACAACTGATTAAAGATATGAAACTGGATTTTTACTGTGCAGCTAGTCCCAGGCCTTTTGATTGTGGTCAGATCATCTGAATATGAAGAAATCATATTTAGCACAAAAAATGTTTAACAATGGAAAGTGATCCATATGTTTCTACGGTAACAATGACGTTCCAAAACAACTCCTAATTATTATCTAACATAATTTAACTTTTTGAGATTTCAGTGTCATCAAGAGGTTTCAGAAGTAAAATATCAAGGGATGTAACCAGATTGGCGATGTTAGACTGAACGCAATCGGCAATCTTGTTTCATTCCTTGACCTTTTACATCAGATATCTTAAAAAGAGTTATTCAACATGAGAAAATTCGGGATAATTTAACTTGTAAAAGAGCACGGTGACTCCCGTTCTTTTTCATCAGTAGTTTTCTTAATGTACGGGAAACCAATGAGCATATTTTAAAAAATTCTGAAATCCCAATTTTTTTAAACATGAAAATATTCACATAAAATGATTCACATTTTTTCAGGGTAGAACTTGCATTCATCCGCTTTTCAAAAAACTATACCAAACATCTCATCTACGTTCCATACCACCTGATCCCACTTCACTCTGCCTACTCTCATTTTCAATAACACGCTGCACTAACTCAACTCTTCCCCTACTTATTTAATACTTTCCCTTTAGTATCTTTATTCATTTGTACTGGATATCCCGATCAGTTACCTAAGCTGTAATCCCTAGAGGTCCAGTAAGGGCCATCCCTCATGAATCCAGTGTTACTACAGGAAGAAATCGGAGTACTTAGAGAAAACAGCAACGTTTGGTAGAGTCAAACTGGACAACACTCTTCTGACATGTAACCGAGGTAACTTTAATCAGAATTCTGCACGAAGCAAGGAATCAAACCACAGTCACAGATTTGAGAGACACATTCACTATCACTGTGACACCAGTGTCCCTTTGCACACCTTCCTGCACTATATAGTACCTAACCAATAATCGTATACACGCGTATTTATAGGTGACACAGTGATCCTTGTATTTATGATCTACAATCCTTCATCAGCAATGAATGCGAGAACTGGTGACAATCCTGGAAATGTTACTCTAACGGGAAAAGTTACGCTTGTTTCAGTCTTTCCGCAACCGACATTACCGTTCACGAAGCCAGTGGTTATCACCATTAAAAATACTATTGTAAGTAGGGTAATATCTGATAATTTATATTCATAAAGTATTATGACTGTCCACATTTATGAAACTATTAACAATAAGTAACTAGATACAGTGTAATTTACCATTGCTGCTGTGAAAATGTGTTTTTAAACTAGATTTGAACCGGATTAATATTATCATTATTATAATTATTCTCATTGTCATAACTATTATTGTTATTATTATCATTATCATCATACTTATTATCATTATTATTATCATTATTATTATTATTATTATTATTATTATTATCATACTTATTATCATTATTATCATCATTACTATTATTATTATTATTATTATACTTATTATCATTATTATTATCATTATTATTATTATTATCATCATCATCATCATCATCATCATCATTATTATTATTATTATTATTATTATTATAAGGGTCATCCTCACTGTTATTGTCGTGATCGTTGTTGTTATTACGATTATTATTCACATAATACATAATGACTATCAATAATAATATTATTTGAGGTAATATCCTCAGTTATTATCATTGTGTTTGTTTCCCTTATTGTCATAGTTGTTGTTGTTATTATGGTTGATTGTTATAGTTGCATTAAATCAATATATGATAAAAAAATTTTCCACTCCATGTAGATGTACTCAAACACTACAGTAAACCCAATCTGTGTATATTTAATGGAGAACTTGTCAAGGTATGTCACAAGAATCTTGATATGATACCGAGAAGATAAAATGTCTGTACGACAATGACTATTTCCCCTTGTCCCATGAGTTAACTATTTCCTGCCCAGACCTTTCCCCGTGGCTCCATCATTAGCTTTTAACTTTTGTAATATAATTCACGAACTCATTAATAATTCATGAACCAAAGACAAAATAAATTAATGTTTAATTCTTGTTTCGAAATTGGAGAAAGTTGCAAACTATCCAAGGTCCTTGAACTTTGAAATATTTACAAACTACTCGTAGCTTGGAAATTTACTTTGTTAGGATTTCATGTAGTCTTCGTGTATTAAAATGGCTCGCCTTTGGCTCACCTCAAAGCACACTCAAACTTTGAAACGGCGGTAAAGTCCACCGGCTCGTATTTGAACTACTACTTAACAGTCCGGACTGAATATAGCTAATTTAGATGAGCCTTACTATTAAACTATCACAATATGTAACTGTTATCTTTTTTGTAATAATAGAAGTGAAAAGTTTGGGATTTGGTCTACTAATGGATGTCAACTGGTGCACAGCAATGCCTCTCATTTTACGTGTCATTGTTACCATTTGACAAACTTTGCAGTCTTATTACAATTTGATGAAAATGAGGTAAAGTGAATGATTTACGAAGGTGTTTCTTAACATAGCTGCGCCAGTCTAGTAGGCTAACGTCTTGGGCAAAACACTCCCTACCTTTGGTTTGCGTTCGCATAAGTCCCCCAAAAAAGTCCGGTTCAGCCACGCTACTGCAAGCTGTCGTTGTGTAATCTACAATTACTGTTTTCGTTGTTATTGTTTTTGCTGTTGTTGTTTTTGTTGTGGTTGTTTCCTGTTTCTGTTGTAGCTGTTGCTGTTATTACTAATCGTGACGTTATTTCTCCATAACTCGACAGCCACCTGAAGACGACGAAAAGGCTCTAAGTATCATTACGTATGTTGGGCTATCGCTGTCCGTCATCGGATGTCTTCTAACTTTCATAGCGCACTTGCTTGTTCCGTAAGTCAAGAACTCGTAAGTCAATTAACTAAGCAGCTGGAAACAATAATCAATCACCATTTCCGAGTTTACTAGATCAGTATTGTGGTTTTGATTGGCCCGAGGAATCAACGAAATCTGAGAAACCTAAAAAAGCCTGTAAAAAGTTTTCATTCTGTAAAGGGTAAAAGTCTTCTTATTTAAACTGGGTAACCCGATCAGCTATCTAAGCTGGTCTCCCTAGAGGTCCAGAACGGGCCATCCCTCATTGTTTCAGTGTTACTACAGTGTTGCTTATGAGTCCACTGAATAAAAGCTTAACTTGTACATTTTAGAAAATTGTGGAATGACCGAGGTTTTATTCATATGAACATGGTGGCTTCACTTGGAATTGCAAACACTGTTTTCATGTTTGGAACACTTCCAGAGGTGAACTCGGTACGTAGATGAAGATGCATATATTCTTTATCGTTTATGACTGTTCTGCAATAACATATAGTTTATTAGCCAGAAATTAAGATCTATAAGTCCAACATGAAGTTTGTAGTAAAGGAGTAACTAAGTCTTGACGTGACGTTTCTTTGTATACGTCACATCACAGATAAATTATAAATGATTGGCTTAGCCTAGATTTATATTTACAATGTGTCGTAAATTGACCAGCAAGAGAGTGGTGTTAAAAAAAAACAGTTCTCCCTATCTCATTTGTTATCTAAGTAGCTGTCGCTACTCCGAGCTTTTTGTCTCTACTTGTGTTATTTTCGATCTACCTGTGATGGTATCGAGCGCTCTATTTATTCAAATCACTTGTGTAGCTTTTTGATTACATTTTGTTGGATTTATATACATGTATATATATATATATACACACACATATATATATATATACACATATATATATACATATACATATATATATATATATATATATATATATATATATTATATATATAGACAAGTATCAGAATTATATGAGTAGAGTGCTCGATACCAGGGTAGAGCGGAATTCCATCTCAACTGTCAAAATAGCATGAGTGTGGAGGACGAGGGCTGTTTGAGGTCTTTGAAAAACTCACAAGTGTATGTTTTCTAAATTACACGAGAAACCATGTTATTACCAATTAATAATATTCATGAAAAAATTAAGCAAGAAGTGACGCGAGTAACGAAAACCGCTCGCCGAAGGAAATCTACTGAAAAACTGCAGTAATTTTTTTTCAAACGCAAATGTCCTTAAAACGCCGGCCATTTTTGCCGTAATTCTATTTAATTTTTCCACAGCTTAGAAGTATGTTCTGCTTGGCTCTTTTTAATTTATTTGGTTTTCGATTGGGTGATTGGCTCAAGAAATGTGCACTGTATTTCCTTAAAAGTGCCCAGTTCTTAGCCAATTCGAATCAAGACATTATTTCATGTATATTATTATTGTGAGCAAACTACACTTTTTTCGTCTCGTAAAACCCAGTCAGGTGAATTAATAGGAAATAGCAAAAAAATCAAGCTTGCCTTTGGTGAAATATTCATACCACGTATACTGCTCACTGACACAGGTTTCACGAAATATTGCAATCGACATAAACACTAACACAACAGAAAAGTCGTCGTGAACTTGTGCAGAAATTTGTTATACTATGTAGCTCATTTTTCTTTACGTCCATCTAGACTAGTTGTACGGTGGTCGCAATGATTTTGTTTTACTTCTACTTGGCTGTGTTCTCCTGGATGTTGCTGGAAGGAGTTCAGATTTATCGCATGCTCGTCAAAGTGTTTGGAACAGACAAGGATCCTCGAAAACTCTATGTCCTAGCCGGATGGGGTAAGTAATATATTATGTAGTGAGTTTCCCAATAGTTTTCAAAATATTTTGTCTTGTTTAAAATAAATCCTGATATAAGAAAAATCTTGGCAAGATATTTATGCACACGCGACAAGATAATTCTTATTAATTCAAGGATTTCAAATTTCCCTCATATACCAGGAAACAAATTTTAAGAAGACTTAAAATAGTTTTAAGGATTTTTGCATTTTCTTAAAATAAAAAAAATTGTCTTGTCCCATCTGGAAGATAAATATCTTTCAGATATTATATCTAATACCAAGATTGATTTTTCCGAATACAAGGTCACATACCTTAAAATATGAACATGGAATCTTGGACCAAGAAGATATATCTTGACAAGATTGGATGTTTTGTTGATAACGTTCCCAATTATCGATGTGGCGATGCACGCATGAACTATAGTTATGACATGAGAAGATGTTTTCAAGGTGAACATCTCATTCGCTTAAAATGTTTCCTCATACTTGTAAATACATTTTAATATCTAAACTTAAAGCATACGTCCTCACTTTAAAAATGTCGCAATTTGTCGCAAAAATGTCGCAAACGTTAGCAAATTTTCTCTTAACATTTTTGGGTGGTGTTATTGTCATTAAGAAATGTCCGTCCTCATCAGAATTTATAGAGGTACCGTTTCTAGCGTGTAAATTCGAGGTCTAGTTCATGAATACATTGAACAATGAAACAACAGGTTAAAGGTGAAGAATTACGTATTGGAAAACCACTCTGGGTTCTTACTTTCCTTCTGTGGTTTCCAGGAATACCTTTGGTGATTGTTACAGTGTCAATCTTAGTGTATCACGAGGATGTTACATCTCGTTATTAGTAAGTATTTAACTGCCTCTTGTTTCATGTACAGGAATATTAAAACCTATCAGCCAATCTTTGAAACTAAACTACTTATTATATGTTGTTTGAAACTTTGCATGGAATTATTACTGATAATTCTAGCCGATCGTGCGTACCTTCATGAAGTTAAATATCGTTTTATTTGCTGAGCTTTCGTCTCGCTTTTCGTCCAGGACGTCTTTTCTGTTGTGAAGTTGTGCTCTGATGTCATCCCGGACCAGCGGGACGAAAGCTCCGCAAATAGATCGATATTCAACCCCAAGGAAGTATTCACGGTTCGTTAGATTCGTTAGAATTATAAAGTACTGACTATTTGCAATAGCGTTTTATGTACAGGAATATATAAAATCTTTTCATTCCTTAGGACTAAGCTTAGGTCGATTGGTAGGGGTAACTTGTTTAGAGGGTAGCTTTATGCTTAATGAAATATAAACCTTATGCAGTCAATCTTTGACACAAAAACTCAGATGAACAGCACACGTCCAACAGCATGCAGCTATTAATGTACTAGAAAAAGAATCCTTAGCAATGATAACTTGGCTCAGTTTTTCATTAGAGCAAATGTAAACATGATGTTGACTTTCGTTATATAAACAAACCAAAGGTGCGTGAACTTAGAATAGCTTAGTCAAACGCAAACGTCAGATAAGTAATTAACAAAAATCCGTCTTAATCAGTTGTTAAAACTCCCAGTTTTTATCTCGAGAACAAGTGTTCGCTGCTCTAATAACTTCACCTGCATAGTATTTCTTAATTACCGTAGCTGTTGGCTGTCAGCGACTAGTGGAGCAATATGGATGTTTGGTGTACCTGTTTCTCTGGTGATATTTGTAAGTTATAATTATTGTTAGTTAATTTGTTCTACGTTTTTTAGAACAAAGCGATTATAGAACGTTTTACGGTAGATTAATAGAATGGCCAAAACTTCATATGTTCTTGCGCTCAAGCGACCCTTTTCCCCTCTAATTTAAGTGTTACTTATGTCTGGGGTCATTCATCCCTGCGACACGAAAACGAAGCCATATAGTCAAGGTTCACTCATCCCAGGGTTCATTTCTGTTACACCAGAAGCGAGCTCTGTAGTCATCGAGGTTAGAGATATGTGCACTACCGCTGTGCTACCAATACCCAACGCTTTAGTTTAAGTACTACCTATACAATATATAAACATCCTAAATAACAGTACATCACTTTGAGATACACGGTATCACCCTAAACACAACCAATCACATCTTAATATCAACATGGATACCACCATAACACAATAGTAACTAATTATCAAAAAAAGTTTGATAAGTTTCAGTTATCGTCAGGAATAAAACGACCTCTCTAGGAACTCCCGAAAGACTGAATTCCAGTTAATCAGTCGTAAACCTTCAGCCAATCACAACGCGTGCAAGATACCTAGACCCCAGTCTCTTTGCGGTTACCGTAGCGGTCAATAAAGCTCCTTATTTTCTTAGCTCAATGTCATGATGCTAATGGTTGTGTTAAAGACGTCACTCCATCATGCAAAGAAAGACAAGCATTTACAGAGGTGCGGAGATTTTAAAACCTACATATAATTACTGGATATACTAAGTTTACCAGTTCATTGTACGCACTGTATTAATTGTCATTTTGGTTACTCAGGTCAGCGGCAAAGACATCCTGTTCTGTGGTTCCTGTTCTTGGTATAACGTGGGTATTTGGAATAATAACGTTCAACATGAATTTCCTAGCTCTGCAATATATCTTTGCCATTCTCAACTCTCTACAAGTACGCGTGTGTAGACAGCGTAGTCATTTTTTATTGATCGTAAGCTGGCGGTATGTTGGGCATTCCAGCAATATGATTGGGTATAGCAGAGTGCGGTTTTTTACCTTATCTGACCGCACTCCGTAGGTGTTATTTTTTGCCGCCATATTCATTACAATTTAGCGTATAAACTTTTCAAAAACGGCTGTTTGTCAACATCAGTTTTTTTTCGCATAAAAAAAAGACTAGTACGAAGTTTAACCCGACAAAAGCAAACTTTTAAGATCTACGTGAGTCAGAAAATGAGAACATTTACAAAATACAAAATACACTGGGCGATAGAGCAACTAAAAATTCAGAATAAAACATAAATAAGTTATTTCCGTCTTTTCGTCCGTATAGAAAAATGCTTTCTTTCTCTCTCAGTAAGAACCGTCGGGCCGTTGAGGCCTCGGGAAAATATTTTTTTATACGGACCTCCTAACCGGTAACCAACATATACAGTATTTTATATATCTTAGAAATGCCAAATATAACAGAAGAGTGTGTAGTCAATTTTGAACGACTTGTAGAAACCAAAACCTGTTGGGAAACTGCTGGAATTTACTCTTCGTCGAAGTGAAACGTGGACTTTCGACGAACGCCCTTTGCTCGAAACGCCAGTATTTCTACTCGTAAGTTCTAGCATTTTTCCAACGCGTTTGGTTTTGCCAAATGTAACGTTTAGTGCTGTTGCCACTGAAGTTTTTGCCGTCACTGTTGCCGCGGTTGCCATTGTCATCTTTTCACTTGTTGTTGCTGTATTGGTTGTAATCGTTGTTGCAGCTGTTCTGATTGTTTTGGTTGTTGTTGAAGTTGTTTTGCCTGCCAACAGTGAAAACTGAAGAGCTTTTTCAATAACTTTCAGGGTTTCGCAATATTTGTCTTATACTGTCTGTGTAATGTGGAGGTAAGTAAAAACACAAAAACTGTTATTAGTCAGGAATATTTCCTCCTGAACCACTAAATATTGACTTACGGTATCAACTGAAAACTGAGTATTCGTTGGGTGAGGTAGCCATAAAATTTGTTAAGCTGTGTTCATTGTTATTCGTACACGCTTTTTCTACTGTAGGTCAAGAGAGAGATTTCACAAAAGATTTCCCAATGGAAAACTGAGCAAGATATAGGGAAAGAGCAAAACAACAAGAGTTCCAATCCAAAGTATTTTAACAACTACGTCACAAACGTTAAACAAAATATTAAAAAAACAAAACATTAACAAACCTAACATGCAAAAACCGCTGTAAAGATTAAATTGTATTCTATATCTAGGGACTGTCGAATAAAAACATAAATATTCAAAGTATATAATACCAATTCTGCGAGGACCCCAGACGTTTGTCAAGCTCTCGTCCTAGAAAAAACGATTCCTGTGTCCTGACTAGAGTGACGACACTGCAACTTTCAGTCTGTTAGAATGACGCGCAGGCACTTCGCTAATGGCTAAGCATAAAAAACATAAAGGAAATAGGGTCGCGACATCTGATGTGCTACGTAAATAACGAAAGTTTAGATATATTATTAAAGTGTCTATGCAATGAAAATTAAGTTTGTGTTAGTTGAAAGAAGTATTAAAACTATAATGCAACATATTTTACACTTTTTTCATATTCGTTTTTGAGATATTAAGATTTGTTTGATATGTAAATAACCCCTGCATACGTCACACTGACTAATGAGTTGTTGCAGAATTAGCAATGTTGTTGAAGTTATTGGACTATGTGGCACGAAACTATGTATGTGGGTACACTTGCCTCATAACACTAAACAGTCCCTATAGCAACTTAATATAATATTTTCAATGATGTGCGTGATTTTTTAATAACTAATTATGCCCTGTGACGTATACAAGGTGTTATTTACATATCAAATAAATCTTAAGATCTCAAGAACGAAGTGAGATATGGAAAAAGTGTAAAAGATGTTGCGTTATAATTTTAAGAGTTCTTTCCAATAAGACAAACTTAATTTTCATTGTACTAACACTTTAAGGTAAAAATGCTTTAGTCATATACAGCACTCGACAAAATATCCTGGCTTGACGCCCCCACAGCTGAGCAAAATTGTTTCACGTGGGCAAGTAACCTATTTTTAGGACAGATATACATATCAGACTCAGGAGATACAGGAGCTAAGTTGTTTAGTTTAAGTATATGTAGATTGTTGATAAAATCAAGGTTAGTGTGGCAGTTTTGTATTGTTATTAGATCGGACAGTCACTTAAAAATTCTGAATTACTACCTAAGATGTAAAGAAATTATTAGATGAACAAAGATATTATTGGTATATTCTATTCATGTCTTCCTCGTCAGAAGGTCGATGCGGGGTGATCATCAAATCAAGATAAACGTTGAAGGAAAAATCGTGCCCTACTGATAGAATGAGTATACTTTTAGAAATTGGTTCAACGAAGAGTGAGTTTACATGATGTTAAAGTTCAGATATTTGAAGTAAAAGTCTTTCATAAGCGTGAACGATCGGCGAAATGTGAAAGTTCATTCTTAGAAGTCAATCACAGATACTGTGTGGTAGCTGTCAAGTAAGGAATTGTGAAACTGGACATTAAGGTAAACGTTCTATACCTTAATTCACTGACACTAGGCAAGAAAAACTTCGTTACATCGATGTACTGAGCGGAAACTGTAGGGTTAAAAAAGTTGTAACAGCAATTTAAAGACACAGTTCCTTGCCAGAATGAGCGATGAATGCAACGTGACGAAGTTGTCGAATGAAAACAGACGTAAAGGACGTTTGAAGTCAAAGAGCCTCTGCAAAAGAAATAACGAAAGTAATTTATATATTTCTTCCAAAGATTTCATAGCGATAACTGTAGGGATTTTGTCCAGGAAAAATCGACCACTAAACGAACAAGCGCAAATTTAAATTTGTCTGTTTTTGACAGTGATAAAAAATGACCAGCTAGGTGAGCAACGGAGACCCAGTCTCTGCTTCTCCCTCTAACCCCCCACAGAGGCAGTACGTTCACTGAAGCAGTTTCTGCATCGTGAGTTCCACCCACCACAGTCCAGCTGCACGTGGGCTGCGAGATCCCGGATGTGTGTCACTTTCGTTTACGATTGCAAGGCATTTAAGCGGACTTGAATGTGGGCGCCTTCTCTTTGTCTTTAATAAAGATATCATACTAAGTGGATTAGCCGAAAATACTTCAAAAGTAATCATCAACTAAAGGATTATTTAAGAGCTGAAGCACTCGCGGCAGTTTGTTCTTGTCGTTAACATCCACGAGTCAGTAAAATGAAACGAGCAATGAAAATACCGCATGAGGTCAAACCGAGGTGCAGTATTTCAATTTCGAGGTCCTTTTTAAGGAATGAGTGAATGTAAAGATCCCAATAATACAAGAACAAAGAGTGCTTTAAGCATGTTAATATTCGATTGAATACATCGTAGCGGAACAACGTTCAATTTTTAAAATTATATTTCTGTTTAAGATAAATTTCTAGTAAATCAACGCAAGATGTCTCGCTTCCTGTTTACGATAATTTTTCCAGATAATAAACCTTTTTCATGACCTACAATCATCTACACAATGAAATCCTTACGTAGGAACAAAAACCTGTTATACGATAGAAAGTCCGGTAATATCGATGCTGTCACGATCTTGAAGCGTACATAAAACAGCACGGTTTGGCGTTGCCATGACTACAAGGGCCTTGCATTTGGTACGAAGCATGAACATGAAAATGAATGAAACCCTCCCATGCAGTCATGTCATTGCATACAATCAGCCCACCTCAATGTTACGACCACTGATTGGGTTAAAACGTGCTTTGAATACGATTTTAAATTACAATGGAGCCCAAATATAGAAAGAAGCTTGATTTTCTTAAAGACTTTGTAGTAAATGTTTACTGTGAGGCAATGTTTGCATCGAGGGGTACAGCAAAGCAGCGGATGCGCGGCTAGCCAGCAGAAATGCCTTCCCTCTTTTCTACAATAACGAACGCGGAGTTACGGTAGCCGATAGTGAAAGAGCTGGTTAAACAGTGAAAAGTTGCACTACTGATTGCACTTTGACCATGAAAGCAAAGTTTTAAGGTCCGGGTTCATGGAAGAATTTTACCTGATTTAAAAACCAAAAGTTTAAGCCTTTTGTCCCGGCGGAAATATTAATTTAATTGCAGGCTCAATTTCAAAGGAACTTCTTTGAGAACACGGGCTGTGGGTCAGCTTGGTCTGAAATTCTCCGTAAAATGTGGTCCTTAGTATTACTTTACTCTCAAGTATGTTGACAGATAAATAGTAAATTTAATAGTAAATAATAAATTTTAATTTTCAAACCACAGCTGGTACTGAGCAAGGGGGGAGTCTACCCGAGTGGGAAAGTAATTTTGCTTATTATCATAATACAACAAAAAAGTCATCGAAACAAATCAAACTCGAGGAAAGTAAGCAAATATATCAGCTGTAAGGCAAGGTGGTTTTTAAGATCAACCGAAGTGAACACATATCCTTAACTGGTTGGAAACATCGTTCACGGTCCTTACCAATCAAGAACGAGAAATAGACAAGCAGTCGGCTTAATTTTGTGGTAATTACATAGATCACCGGTTCATAATCTCACTTACGATCATAAAGAATGTTTGGACATCGTGGTATCCATTTCATCATTCCTCTGGTTTTGCTTGTCATTGTTTTTAGTGGTAAGATACTTTTGATAAATAGATACGTAAAGATAAATATTATCTAAAGTTAGCTTCGTGAAGAACTTCATACATATTTAAACACGTATTACGCATCACTTTGTGCCAACGGTTTACGTATAATCTTGCTAAGTTACCCAATAAATTTCCCTGCCAGTTTAAGCCATAGACATAAATTCACCTTTAACCCTTTCACCGCCGCTAGAGTATTCCCACGGGCTGAATAAAACTGTCTGGCGTTAGCAGAGCAATATCATCAAAGTCGACAAAAGTAAACTTTGTCGGGGAAAGGCTTAAAAATTGTCTATGGGCTATTCGTTCTTCGAAACACGATCACATCTTACGGAAATACCATGTGAATTAGTCTAACACCTAGTATTTCGTTAACTTGAATCAGCACTGAATTACTGCATCAGTGCACCGATTTAGAACACAATTTAAATATTCCATTACGAAGTGCAGGGGCAAAGAGATAAATCCTGAACCTTTTTCGCAGGTTACTACGGCAATTTGATAAGCTGTGATACACCGTTCTTCGATCGTTATATAATCAAATAAGATGTAGCATATCACATATGCTAGAAATTTTTTTGGACGACTTTGGTTAGGGTAAATAATTTCCAATCATGCTGGGAGATGCACTCAAGTATATCGGTGTTATTCAGTTCATCGGAAACCCTGTTGGCATATTGTTTGAAACGTTTTGATCTTCGCACACAACTAACTTTATACAATTGTAGTTAGTCTACTCCAGATTTTATTACATGGGGTATCTACCTGAAAAAAAGAACTGTAAGATTTAAGAATTTCCTCTTTGAAATGTTTACAACACACAATGGGAAAAAGAATTACAAAGAGCACGCTACGTATTAACTTTCGACTTTCATACTTCCCAAGATTTTCTAAAAGTTCAAATTTGGATAAATGCACCAAAGTTCCAAAAGCTCAGTGGTATTAGCAAAAGATTTCACTTATGGTGCAGTGGTTACTGTTTGCTAAATTAGCATCATTGTGTAGGCAGGATACGAGAAATATAAACACGAGCATGAGATTAGTCACGAAATGGCTATACATGCACAGAAAGAAATTGTTGATGCAATACCTGCCGTATACTTAATGTTGAACACGAACTTGGTTCATGTGGGAGCTTAGTAAATATCAGACGACTAGTGGACGTTCGTCAAGCTTGTTTCTCAGAAAAGTGATTTTTGAGCCCTAGACGGGAATCGAAACCGCAACCTTCTGATGAAGGCACTACATATGACGAACCTGCAGCCTAGCTCACCATCTGAGTCGTGGTAGCTCAATGGTTAGAGTGTCTCACCAGTCATCAGAAGGTTGCGCGTTCGATTCCCGTCTAGAGCTCAGAAATCGTTTTTCTGAGAGAACGAGCTTGACGAACGACCTCTAGTCGTTTGAAATACCTCCCATTACTAAAATGAAACACTGAAGGTTCCTGACGTGTTACAACTATTTAAGATATGGGAACGATGTAAAAATGTAGAATCCTGAGAGGTAGCATATAAAACAGTGCAGAAAGTTAAAAGATAACAAAAAAGTACTAAATGCTGAACACTAGTATGGTTTATGTGGGAGCTTGGTAAATATCCGGTCATCGGAAGGTTGTGGGTTCGGTTGCCGTCAAGGGCTTAGAAATCTTTTTTCTGAGGTTACGAGCTTGACGAACGTTCGTTGGTCGTGAAGTAACAAAAAGGGATGGGAATTGCTGAAACTTGGTGCAGAGAAACTGACGTTTTGAGCAAAGGTCCTTCGTCGGAGTGAAACGGGCGAAGGATCTTTTCGAGCGAAGTCCCTCGAAACGTCAGTTTTTCTCTATACCTAAGCTCCAGCAGTTTCCCAATCCTTTTTGTTATCTACAAGCAGTTCAATACTTAGGAAATTAAGTAAGTTCAGAAGGTTGCGGGTTCGAGTCCCGTCTGGAACTCAGAGTTTTTCTGAGTCCTTGGCATTCCACAGTTTGATCAGCAAAAATTTCCTAAGACTTTAACAGTATCAAACTGCAAAACTCATAACTCAGTTCAATACTGCCGACGCAGCACTCTACTTTTATATCATTGTTCAGAAAGTTAAAAGGTTGTTAGACTGGAGTATATGTGTAGAAAAATTCTGACATTTCGAGCGAAGGCCTCTCTTCAGAGATTGAAACGTGTTCTTCTTCTTTTGAAGAAGGGCTTGAAACGTTAGAATTTTTCTGCACATATTCGGTAGTCTAACAACTTTTTAACTTTCTGTGCTATTTAGAATGTGTTTACTCACGGAACAGGGTACGTAAAGAGAAAATGAAACGAGATACTCTCTCTGAGTACTACTTTCTAACCGACAACTGAAACCTTGTCTTAATAATGGAAAACCAAATATGGAGGCATGACTGAATTTTGATGAACAGTTAATAACTTAAGGCCTCCTTAAGGCCGCGACACACGGTGCAACATTGCATACAACATTGCAGCAACTACTAGATCGATACCATATCCGTGGATGAAATTTAAGGCGGCGTGCTACATTAGCATTAGATCTAAGGAAAGAATGAAAGAAAAAGCTAGGTCAAGATACGTTTAGAATTAGACTTTCACTGATTTACAGCTTCACTGGAGTTTTTTGATCAAATTTTGCCACCTTGAACTATTCATATGTCATTTAGGATTTCTCGCAATGTTACGTGCAACGTTGCGTGTAATGTTGCACCATAGATACGCGGCTTTAGTCGCTTTAATCCGCCCCTAATTTAAATCTTGAGCTATATCGAGGCACAGGAACTATTTCATTCAACGAAGTAACTATTTACAACAGTGATGAAGGCAGTCAGGAGTTTTGGCCAACTCGACGGAAACCTTTTACCGACGTGTAGATAATCAAAAGGTTTGGGAAACTGCCGGAACTTAAGATTGGTTAAACTGAAGTTTCAAGAGAAGGCCCTTCGTCGGAGTGAAACGTGACGAAAATGTCCTTGTTATATAACAAAATAAGGAAATGAGTAATTTTCAGTCCTTTGAGTATTACTGACGTCTTTGTTGTTCTAGACAAGTCATTATGGAAAGTATTTCTAGGTTTCCACTGGGATCAGTCTGGTGGAACGGCTTAGTCTTGTTATAAAATGATGACCCAGCAAATGGCCTAAAGTAAAGACATAATGCAAGCATAATATATATAAAATCTTTAATGCTGACGTTTCGTTACCTAGTAACATCCTCAGAGTGAATATTCACAACGGAGAAATGGCTTCAATAACTTAACTGTTACAAAACCATCTGTGAACTACTGTGCTGACTCCGTTACGTATCTCTGACTCCTGTCACCTTGCTTTGTCCTACCTTGTCACTCTATTTTTTAACAGTTAAGCAATTTAAGCGAGAATATTTAGGCTGAAGATGTTACTAAGTAAGTAACGAAATCTCAGAAATAAAGATTTCGCGAGGAAAACTGGCACTAGAGCCTAATTTCCACTAGGCGGAATTTCCCGCGCGTACTACCTTTTTCTCTTCTCTCATTGGCTTTCAGGAATTCTGACGTTACCAGGAGCCAATGAGAAACAACAAATAAGCAGTGCGCGCAGAAAATTCCGCCTAGGGGAAACTAGGCTTTGTATATAATTCCGGACGGAAGAAAAACATATGTGGAGTTCACCAAGACATGATATTAATTTTAATAGGAACATTAAAGTCCAGCATAGAATGCGAAACATTGGCATGATGTTAAGAGTTTAATAGAATCTTACGTTCCGTTGTATACATCACAACATCTTCAGAGATAATAATTAAGGTTACCGAAGCTACAGTGTATATCCACATGTGTCATGAATTAACCAATCTGTATAGTTTCATCTGATTGGTTGTTATAATAAGTGTTGAGGGAAGGATTCGTTAAATTTCCACTATATTTATCAACAAAAACCGAGGTTTTAGCCTTTAAAATATCAAAAGAACATTTTGAAAATCCATTGAAACTTGGCCGTCTACGATTCGGTTGTCTTGCAAGAACAACCATGGAAGCAGGACTAGCCAATACCAAGCGAAGTTTGGCCAGTTGTTTTAGATTTGCCCAAGCAATATGCATTGAGATTAGCGCTGAGCAGTGAGACACTGAGACAGCATAACGCTACATGCTCTACTTATGTCCAATCCTATGGAATTCCTAATCACAGAAATTATCCTGTCAGGTCAACTTAGGGTAATTAAATGCAAGAACTTTTTTTTCTCGAACAGTCTTTGACAGAATAGTAATACATCGCGCTGTACTTCTTCCGCTAGCTCACTGTATAGCTCCTAGAACAATGTGAACAATGTTTCTTTGATTTGTCCACACAGAATGTAGAAGCAAAAAGAACGAAGAGGATGAGACAGGCATGGGAATAGGCGACGGGAAAATAGAAGATAAGGTAGACGAGAACAGCGACATAAGGGACAAGGAAAAGGGTATCTCCGAAGACAACTACAACGACAAAAATAAGAACGACCAAAAGCACCGAAGAGAGAGGTCGGCAAGGAAAAAGAAGGGGAGAGGAGACAGATCCGATAGAAGACGAAGAAGGGAGCGAAGAAGAAGGCCAACAACACGGACACCAAGAAGAACACCAACAATTAGTCCAGCAAAATCAACTCCAAGGACAAGTACAATAGCAATAACTAGGCCAACAGAGACAACAACAAACAAGCGAACAATGGCGACGACAAGCAAGCCAGCAAAAGAAACAACAAATGTGATAACGATTGCAAAAAGCAGGCCAACAAGCACACAAACCGGTAAATTTACAACAATTTTTCAAACGGCAAACCACAAATACTGTACACGAGGGCCATGTCAAACTATTTATGGATCACTGTAATATATACCACATCAGCACGTATCGCAATACCAATTATTGAATTACCATACAGGATAGAGCCAATACCACACACTGTTCTTACAATGCACCACATCAATATCAAAATTACCTTTTAACAGGGGTAAGTTGTCTCATTCCTTAGGGTTACCGGGGTTTGTCTAATCTATCGTCTGTCTGTTCACCTACCTATGTGCCTGTATGTTGATACCTCTACGTATGTCTGTTTGTCTCTCTACCTGTCTGTCAGTCTATTTGTCTGTCTGTCTACCTACCAACCTGTCTGTCCGTCTGTTTGCGTATCTGTTTGTCTGCCTATTTGTGTATCTGCCTGTCTGTTTGTGCATCTGTCTGTTTACCTGTCTGTTTGTGTATCTGCCTGCATGTGTATCTGTCCGTCTGTCTGTCTGGAAGCCTCACACTGTATATACCTTTCTATTTAACTTTGGCAGGATTTCAAATCCATTTAGAGTCCTTAATATTTTTAGATAAATCTTTAAAGAAACTCGAGAAATATGAGAGTTCTATTGACGTCGCAAACAAAACCCAAGTCTACGTAAGTTTTCAACCTGTTCGCCCAATTAAGTTTTCCAAATCTATAAACCCACCGTTATACCTTATTCTACAGGACGTTCTTAGCATCTTTACTGATATACTTTCAAAAGACACCACAACTGACAAGGAAAAAGATACCGGAGCTGATAAGGTAGGTAACATCTCCGCCACACCAATGTTTGGTATGTTTTAATTATTTGGTATGTTGGTGGCCCAGTGGCAGTGCACGTGTCTCTCACCTCCGTGACTAGGGTTCGATTCCGGCTCCGTGCAGTCTTCTGACTAAAGTTACAGACGACCAACGAATGTTCGTCAAGCACATTATCTCAGAAAAACGATTTCTGAGCCCTAGACGGGAATCGAACCCGCAACCTTCTGATGACTGGTGAGATGCTCCAACCATTGAGCTATTAAGACTCAGATGGTGAGCTGAGGTGCAGGTTCATCATATGTACTGCCTAAGCGGAAGTCACCTTATGATAATAATGATGAAATAAAAGTTATCTTTGTCACAGATAAGAAGAGTGTTGTCCAGCCTGGCTCTACCATACTCTCCAGGTTTTTTCCGGGTACTCCGGTTTCCTCCTGGAGTAACACTGGACCCATGAGGGATGTCCCTTACTGGACCTCTACGGAGAACAGCTTAGCTTATTGGGTTATCCAGTATAAATAAAGCAACTTTACTTTACTTTATTTTCCTTTGCTTTATTTTATCTTACTTCGTTTTGTGGGGGATTCGAGAACTTCTGGTTTTAAAGCAGTGAGTTACTTCGTTTAGGCGACTTATTCACTCATAAAGGTGGCTTACTTGACTCCATTCTTGCTGTAACTTCAGATAGAAAAAGATATCATGGCATTACGTCTCATGGAAAACATTGGGCAAAAGATGGCCGCACAGCTGAAACCGACGGAAGGAAAACCAGCAACAGCTGCAATAGTCGCAGGGGAGCAAGGTAGCGTAGCATCGGCATTAGATACTGTTGTGCAAAGTTTGTGACGATTACAAGTAGACTAAGTGTTTCCTTTTCTTCAATATTACTTTAGTTTTTGGTGTGGCTGCAATAACTGGAAGTGAATTATCTGGATTTTCTTTTCCTGAGCAGATTAAAGACTTAAAAAACTCGTCATCACTCGGTGCTCGCGTGGATTTACCGAACTCGGTGTTGGCCGCAACTAAAAGTACGTAAATAAATTTGTGAAGCTCATTAATAATTCATGAGGAAAATTCAAAAAAAATTAATGTTTAATCAGTGTACGTAAATGTAATACAACTACTGGTGGCTGTATCAGACTCACATATCAGTTCTGTCTAGACTCTCCAACACTCAAACAGAGCTTTTTTCCGAGTTAAAATAACTTCAAAATCCTCGTTTCACAAGTACTTTATAAAACTCATTAATAATTCATGAGGAAAATTCAAAAGAAATTAATGTTTAATCAGTGGATGTAAATGTAATACAGCTACTGGTGGCCCACATATCAGTTTTGTCTAGACTCTCCAACACTCAAACACAGCTTTTTTCCGAGTTAAAATAACTTGAAAGTTATGCTAGAGTAGAAGATGAACTCGGGTGAAGAATAATGATGTCAATGCTACTCCGAGCGACGAACCATACCGGACAAGTAGAGAAAACTCTACTTGGCCCGGCAGGGAT